>JASDQU010107156.1:72553-88317 GCA_032191745.1 Picea mariana
TTTTTTGGCCAAAAGATTATTTTGGTTGTAAACCTGTGAATGGGATTGTTTGCAAGAACCTAAGAATTCCATCCATCTTACTTGAACTTTGGAGGTTATGGACTCCTGCAAATACTCATAATTTAGTTTTGAAATTGATACCAGCATTTGAAAAATTGAATCTTCTTTCAATGGATATAATTTGTTTTCATTTTCATTGTTTTTATCTAGTTTTTTCTAATTTTATAAAAAAAATCATTGCATAATATTTTCAGGTGACATTATGATTCAGTGAAATGAAATATTCATATCTCTAAAAATACACAGTGGAAAATTTAGAAAAAAATTATATTCAAAATCCTTAAACTGTTCTCTTCAAAAGGGAATTTTTATATTTTAATTTTAAGTAAAAAATAAGATAGATACAAGGAGGGGGGAAACATGTGTTTAAAATCTGCAACTTTTTCAACTTGGTCAACTTAAAAAAATTCTAGAAATTATAATATTCAACCATTAGATTCAAAATTATAGTCATAAGAAATTAAAGTCTTTGTGGATTGTTGCAGTATATTTCGTTTGTCAAAAAAAAAAAAGTTTAATAATAGATACATTGTNAACTTATTATCATTCCTTTCATTTTTAAGGAACATTCTGTGAAATAATTTCCAAATTGACATATCAAATCTCAATAAAAATAATTTGAAAAATAGTCAGTAGAAAGCTAACAAAATTCTTCACAAGTTTTTTTTTTACTGTAAAATGAAATTCTAAATAAAAAAATACTTTTGTATACCGGAAGTTGAATAACTTGTGAAAATATATTTATTTTTCTCATAAAACAAGCAAAATAGACACCCATCTTCATGATTTTACTTGATGACACAAATAGATTTGTTCAATAAGTTCAAAGAAGAGCACAAAGAAGTTAAAATTTCCATCAATACATTTGTGCAACAAAAACCATGGTTTGTCGGACCCATCACTATTCGTGACACTTGTTGTTGTCGTTGTCATGTGAAATTTGAGTTATATTACGACACTTTTCTTGATTTTGGTAAAACTTTATGGCCAAGTTCACCTCCTCCTTCCACATTCCATGCTTTTATATCTGAAATTCTATGTGAAAGAGAAGGTGATGAAATATTTTACCAAAACAATGTGTTGGTGGAAATAAATGTGATCGTTGTGTGAATCTAAGTTTGTTTGACTCAAAGTATCCTATTGATATGAATGATCAATCATTTTCTAATATAGCAGTCAATTGGAATAAATTTGAATATATCAGCAGCACAGCTCCACATTCTTCAAATATTATTTCCAAAAGAATTGATTTGAAATTAGATAAAATCTATGTGATATATTTTTTGAAGAAATTTGAGGAAGAAATTTATAAATACACCAAGCATTCACATAGAGCTCGATGGAAAGACCTACAATTCAAACAATCTTGTGAAGTGTTTCCACCAGGGACAATTTTGTCTGTAGTTAATTTTGCAGAGAATTACGCATTCCCTGCACAAAAAGAAATACATAGTGAATATTATCATTTTGATCAAATCACTATATTTGTCCACATTCTATATAGACATGCTCAATGAAGTCTTGATAACATAGAAAGCACCAATGAAAATCAGCATGTTCTTAAAGAATGTCATTTTTATATAAGTGATGATCGAGCACATGATACACATTATGTACAACATTGTTTTGATAAATTTTATGATTCATTGAAAGAACGTGGGATCGGATTTGATCAACATTGGATATGGTCAGATGGATGTGCAGGTCAGTTGAAATCTTCATGATCATTCTATTGGTTTTTTCATCTTCATAAGAAATCAAACAGTACACATTGTTGGAATTGTTTGTATATTGATCATGGAAAAGGAGAGCATGATGGTGCAGGGGCATGTGGAAAATGAGCACTTCGAAGGTATCAGATGAACCTTCATGCCAACCAATTTGAATCTATTGATCAAGTTGTTGAATGGTGCAAACTAGCGCTAAGCCATGAAAATAATATTTCAAGGGATGTGCACAGGTGTGTATATATACATGTTACACATGTACAGGGGATATTTTTATTCATGTGTTCAAATTTATATGATCTTCAATCATTTTTTTGATAGATTTCAAGTTAACAAGTTCTTGTCTTATGCAGGTTTGTTTGGTATGTTGGAATCGAAGATGTAAATAGATCAATCCCATATGAAGCCGATACAATACATGGGACACGAAAAGTGCATTCAGTTAACAAAATGCTATCAAAATGTATTTGCATTTGATAAAAGAAATGAATCATGTTTTTGTTCAGTTTGCATAGAGGACACAGAATATTGACTTGAAAAGGTTCAAAAATGGCTAAGGCATGAAGTGGATGAGGATATTTATGGGTGCAAGAATACAAGGAGGAAACCTTGATGCTCCATGTTCCACATTGTGAAGTCTAAGAATAAGATATTTATAAATAAAATTTATAAATGTTATATTTATATAAAAATGATGTTATAATGTAAATATGTAAAAGGATAAAAATAAAATATTATATTTCCACATAAATAAAAATATAGTTTTTCAAGTGTAATTACCTTAAACCCTTCATCCATACCTAAAGGCCTTTTACAATGTTATGCAGAGGTTAAAAAATGGCTAAGGCATGAAGTAGATGAGGATATTTATGAATGCAAGAAGACATGGATAAGAGGAGGAAACCTTGATGCTCCATGTTCCACATTATGCCTGGAGTCTAGGAATAAGATATTTATAAATAGAATTTATAAATATGATATTTATATAGAAATGATGTTATAATGTAAATATGTAAAAGGATTAAAATAAAATATTATATTTTCACATAAATAAAAATATTATTACAATGCAAACACAAATATTTTAACATTAATAAAAATTACCTTTTTACATATTTAGATCTCTTTAAATTGTGAATTTTAAGTTATAGGAAGTTGAGATAAATTACAACCAACTTAAATTTATTTTAAATAATTAAAAATTTTATATCTAAAATTTTTAATTTCTAATTTAATTTACTAAATGTTGAGTGTAATCCTAAAACACATTTCATTACTTTTTCATTATTTATATTAAGATTATTACTTTATAAATTCCAAAATATTTATGTTGAATATATGTATATAAAGATAACTTTTTTCCTAAAACTCCAAAATATTTATGTTAAAGATATGTATATAAAGATAACTTTTTTCCTAAAACTCCAAAATATTTGTGTTGAATATATGTATATACAATAACTTTTTCCTAAAACCTATTAACTGAGAAAAACCACTTAAACCACCTCACATATCCATCTATCCCTTACCCCCTTTATTGTCCATTCCACCATCACTCCTATTATTTACTATGTTTGGAAATTGAATCAAGGAATTCCATGCATTGAGCATTCTCCAAATTGATTAAAATAACTACAAAGAAAAAAACAGCATTAAAAGAATCTCCAAAACAAAACAAAAAAACCACTTACTTGGCTTGCCAATAGGTCAGTTCATTGAAGGTATCATAAACCATTGTGCTTATATTGCCATTATGCTTCCTTAAAATCCAATATTTCTTCTACTTGCAATCCATAAAAATTATGGTATCACAAGAATACAAAGAGATTCCCTTATAATTTCCTCGAAGAAATACAAACCTATACGAAGTTGACTTGACAATTTCTTGACCCAGAATGTTCATTTGAAAATCCAACTACCATGATGGGAACTAGAGTATAGATATGATAATAAATATTTCCATTGGCTATCTCCAATTTCTTATGGCCAATAGTAACATAGGTCCTAATATCAATCCACTTGTGGATTACTTCAAGATCCATAGTAGACTGCTATGTTCGCAAAAATCATGAACATGTCAATAACATTATCCATTGTTGTGAGTAAAATCTATTTATGGATAGGGGAAAACCACAACAGACAGAAATGGCTGCAAAAATCAACTCTAATCTCATATATGCTATATAATCAAATATGCTAATGAGACAAGATAAAGAGCCTACCTTGTCCAAACGTTCAATGAAGTCCACCGTTGAGCACTTGACTCAAAGCAATACACCTGCAACTTGTCCTCAAAAGCCAAGAAACGCAAGCATATGGTGATAATATATAAATTTATCACATTCAATAGAATAATCCATCAACATTCATAACAAATATGCCCATGGAATAACAATTCAAATATTTTCAAGATATTAATTGGACGAGAAAAGAGTATTTCTATTAAAATGTAATCAGCAGAAATGAATGAATTACAAACTTTTGTGTTGGCACGGTTCGGAACTGAGAAACTAAGTCCCTTCCAGCTGGACCTCCGCCACTTCAATCCTCCACCAAAGTCAATCTCATATAAGAGAGACAATGAGGTTCTCAATCAAGTAGGGAAGAGCTTGGGGGTTGAACAATGTGTTCAGACTTAAAAGGACAAAAGGATGCAAACTCAATATGAAGTGAATAATTTCTCCAGAGTAACTTTGCTCTCAAAGTTGAATTCTTCTCCTTTTTCCATAGATTGGATATGGCCCTTTTATAGCCTTCAAATGGAACTGACGGGTCGAGTTGAAACGTTTCTAGTATATGGAAGGTCAAGGATCATGGATCTTGTGACATTACATGGAAACCCGACACCATTTTTTAATTTTGGGCACAAAACCCGATGTACATGGGTTGTAGTGGTGCAACCTACATATACACATGTTGTATAATAGTTAGGGTGTGTATATGTGGAAGAATATTGTTTTTAGCTCTGGGATTTGCAAAAAAGGACTTCAAGTCTTCATAGGGAAATGGAAAAAGGCCTTCTGAGAAAATTTTTATAGGGTGAGGGAAATATTGCTAAATCATATGCCCCCTAGTGTGTGAGGTCAGAGGAGTATCTACGATCGCAGAAATACATTATAATACCCAGAAGTGGAGTAATAGAGAATCAACTGGATGAACTAGTTTCTCATGAGAATATTACAATCTATATTGACTTTGCACACATGGTTTCCAATTTGAATTACACTACAAATACATGTGGAAATACACCAAATAGTTGTTCATGGACATGAATAGGCAATACAAAGGTGGCTACATGCCAAAGGTTTTCATAGTTGTGAACAAGGCCCAGTAAAACCAGTCTCAAAATCAATCTGAAGATATTTAGATACAATGGAGTACAATTTGATCCCCCATGATCATTGAAGTCACATAGGTACTGGTCCAATGAGAGATAGCAACAACTCAGGAAAGTTGCAACTATGAACTGATGTCTTCAATTCTTCTACACATTCCACCAAAGGTGCAAGTCTACATCGTGTGAATAAAGGAGTTGAGGTCGAACACAATGAGACTTCGTTTTATTACTGATCATTAATATATATCGTTAACAAATGCAAGACAGCCTACCAATAATGAAATTAGGTATCAAGGCACTGAGTACATTCTTAAAAGTGTGAATAAATATGTTTGGGTCGAACACTTGAAGAATCCATCAATCAGGATACATTGATGTATTCCCAATTTTCGATGGCGAGAGAACCTGCCACTAATGACTACAAGCCTCTATGTACTCATAGGACTCTAGTTCTCGTTTCTAGAATAGATGGTCTAAAGTCTATGGAAGGAGACCCACTAAAATGAGAGAATTAAGGMATCTCTCATCATTCAACATGACGTAYAAAGAAGGAGCTTGATAATTTAAAGGAAATCRGACAAAGAAACATATTCACGAACCAATGACCCTGTGCATCTTTCGTGTGTGTCAGATGCAAGCGGTACATGAAAAAGACCCTCCGAATAGAAGCCAATAAGGAAAACTACTGAAAAAGGTGAGGAAACCACCAATAAGGCTAATGGAATCCAAGAYAGTGCACGAATCTCAATGTGTGAATTGATTTCTTGTCGTCAAACATAAGGGTAACCACCTAGTCAGTGACCAATGGTGAAATATCGACTGCTAGGTTCAAGGTTACCTACCAATGATGAAATTAGGACCAGAGTGCAYGATAGGACTACAGTTTCATGTAATTTTGATACGTACTGAGGGTATGGCCGACATGAAAAGTCAAGAGTTATGAGGAATGGATGACAYGGGTTGATAGACATCTTTTGAACAAGAGCATGTGACATATGGAATACTTTGGAAGCATAGACTCAATGATGAAACTTTGAGATGCAGGAGGCATCGATCAAACTCTCCATAGGGACTATAAGAGTAACCAGTCAGGGGAGTAAACTATACGTAATGAGCTAAGCTTCCTAAGTTCATGCTAAACCCAAAATTTTGATGACAAGTGGACTCAAAATTTTGTGCTATGTTCAAAGGCAACATGACTGCTGCCAATATAAGATAATATTATTTCCTCACCCGTCTTTTTTTGTTTTTTCATAGTCAAATGAATGTTATGATACAAAGGAGGAAATGAGTGTCGCAAGTAAGCAACTAGTTATAGCAGTGGAACATACCTATGCTCAATGCAAGGAGGTGCATGCAGGAGATGGACACTCGAGGGATGTTTCCTCTTGGTTATAGGTTGTCAAGCTCCAAAGGATATAAACAAGGCTCTTCTTGGTTGGTGATGCAAATTGCTGAGGTGATAGGCTTATAATGCAAAAGTGAGAACCAGCAATAGGCTCAATACTGCAAGCAAGAAAATGAGATGCAATTACAACTTAACGCCAAAAAATTTCCTTTTTAGTAATCTTAGTCTAATTAGTTTCAAAAAGGAGTAAACTTGCACCAAATAGATGTCCTTTCAAATCAAATTTACGAGTGTGAAAGAGACAAGTTCACTTGGCAATCTTTTCGCTTTTTTAGAGAGTCGGAAAAGAGCTTAAATCATACTCGTTGGGAGTCCTCTAGGTATAGGTCAACATGTTTATGAGTAATAAATGAGGTTCAAACATAGAGTCGTGTATTAGCTATAAGGGACTTTCGATCCTACGGACAAAAATATTTGCATGGGCACCGAATGAAGCAGGGGATCTAACTAGGGTACCCATGTTTGGTAAGTCTCTACCATTCGATAACGACACTTCTAGTTGTAGATAGAAGGTTCTATGTTGCTATTAAATGGGTTCGTACCTGAGGCATATCATTTGCAGTCATAGGATGATGCAAGTGTGCATGATGGATTGGGTACCTATCATATATGTTGGGTGACGAAAATACATGTCCAAAGTTACGATCGAGCGACATGGCGCTGAAAAAAAATGCAAGAATACCTGGATAAAACCACCAAAATCAACTCCATCCACTGTTGTATTAGTCCATTAGGCCAAACTATTGTGAAAAACTATGTAAAGTGGGTAAAAATTTTCTATAAATAGTAAAAAAAAAACAATTTTGCTATACCATTTGTATTTTTTACCCAAATAGTACATTTTGGACCAAATTGCCTCTGAATTTCAACTGTTGATTGCGGGAGCTATGAGCGACGGAAACGACAACTGTCTGGACCAGGTAATTCATCTTTCTCATCTCTTTCTTTATAGTGGATTAAAATTTGTAATTAGGCCTCCTTTTTTGAGTTTTTTAGGGCGCAACTTAGAAACTAAGGTGTACGTGGTCTACAGATCATCGGGTCGTGTATACGCATACTTATACGTGATTTTTTACAAAATAGCCAGTGTATAAGAATCCCTATATGTGACTGTGTACATTGTAGTTCACGTACATGTCTGTGGATAAGTTTTTTTAAATGTTGCTAACTCAAAAAATGGTTTGAATCTTGTAGGATGGTGCTAGAGTGGAGAGAAAGAGAGCATGAAGAGGTGGATGCTACAATAGAGAGAGATCTAGGGGCCCAGATGGCATTAAAAATATGTGGAATATACAATTTTTGGGCTCTCAAAGGTATGAGGGCTCAAGTGAGATTGCTTCAACTGCTTGTGAACTACTAGGATCCGGATACTAAGACCTTCAACCTTGATGGACAACCATTAAGGATTGAAGTTGAGGACATCTACTTCTTGACGGGATTGTCATGTCGGGGTGAGGTGGTCAACATCAACACCTGGGGAGCTAGGAGTGGCATGAATATGGAATATTACATAGCCACTCATTGCATTGCAGGGACTGTGAAGGTACAGATCCAACTCCCAATCAGAGTTTTCAACAATCTGAGTCTCAAGATTGTTATCACAGTGTTGGAACAAATCACAGGATCGGCCTCTATGCACCAGGCATTGAGGCCACTTATGTTCTATTCAATGGAGTGATTGCGACCCATGATTTACAACTAGTGCACCTCACTGGCGGCCAACATGAAGAGATAGTTGGCAAACTGCAAACTGGGTAGAAAAAGGAACTTTGGGTTTGCTTCTATCCTTTGTATTTTTTTCTTCGAGCAGGTTCCAATATTGGGCCCTAGAGTTGATATTGTTCTGCGTGGACCTCACGATCCATCCATGGAACGGTGGACCGAGGTGATGAGGTGGTAGGGGTGTGGTAGGGTGTCAACACCCTACAATGATGACTTCTTCTTCTGGTGCAATCAGCAGGTGATATCTCTCGAGGACTATCCTTATGCATGAATTGAATTCAGAGGAGATTCATACATGTTGTTACCACCAGGATCCCCCTATGGAGAAATAGGTATGTCAAAAAAAATTTAATATTTCATTTTTTGTATTTTTGTATAAGAAAAAAAAAATATTTTTGGATGATGTCAAGTACTAACTAAACATGTATGTGATGCAGAGGTAGGTCCACGATGGTCGGACAGACTTCCACGACACCGACGGAGGCACCGGAGGGATGAGGCAGCGGGAGGGGATGCTAGTAGAGTGATAAAAAAACATGTAGGGAAACTTGTCTCGTTTGACGTAGAGGATTCCCATGGTTCAGGTGGAGGATATGATGGAGAAGATGCAGTAGTAGGTGGTAGGTGTGCCCCGTGCTTGGGTATGACTCTTTTGGTGTATTGCAAACGCCATAGTATGCTATCATAACACACATTTGATGCCACAAGCGTAKATGTCATGACCCTTGTATGATCGGTCGTATCTGTATTTTGAGGRTGCTAGCCCCAATTTTGTACTATAACATCATATTTTTGGAGAGATGAAATATATATATAAAAACATTGATCTTCGGCTTTACTTATGTTACAATGTGTAYGTTGATGAAAGTGTTTTATTTTCTTTAGTTATGTGACAAATTCCAATCTAAAACAAAATTAGCATATGCATAGGATACATAATTAGAACTTATAGGTATGTGATGATAAGCAATCAAACCAAAATTTCGTTCTAAAATTCATACCCATAATAATCGTCGGAGTAGAGTAGGGTCTCGCACATGGTAAATGTCATTCAATTGACATACTACTAACTGGGAGTCTAGGATAAATTATAACAAGTGAATACCATGTGAAATGGCATCGTGTAAAAGTTATATAACAGTGATATACTCGGCCACATTATTCATGGATGGCTCTAGGCAAATGCCACCTGAAAACACCAGTAGACCCTCGGGTGAGTAAACAACCCAAGTGGCAGAAGCCAAGTTCTTTGTATGACGATTGGCCCCATCTGTGAATCCTAAGTAGATCGAAGACTACATTAACATCTTCCAACCAAGGGAAAACTTGATGAGCAAGTTGAAGACAAAAACAAAGGGAAAATATATATACATTAAAGTACATTAGTATACAAAGAGTCACACCCAATCTTGGGGCTCAAGCGTAATATATTTTTAAATAGATCCCATTCGTGGGCTCAACGAGCATGTTCCCTTCATAATATTATAATTCATAAGCTTCGTTTTCTAAGACACATTGCACGATATAGGGAACGTGCCACATGGGCTTGAACTTGCCTGCCCCCAGTGGTTCTTTGGATTGATCATATAGAAGTACCAAGTCACCCTCAACGTACTATCGAGGACAAACAAACTTATCATATTGGACCTTGAAACGTCTTTTATTTTCTTTGATAGTCGTGGAGGCATCTCGACGTTGCTCATCTAGACTCTCAAGGTGTACGATGTGTTGTTCGAGATCAGAAGTGTCAGGTAGGAGTGCGACTGCCAATATAAGAGAAGGGATCTCGCATTCAATAGGTAAGATTGACTCAACACCGTGTACTAACTGGAAAGGAGAAAAAATGGTGGAAGTTTTAACCGAGATTTGGTATGCCCAAAGTGTTGGGTAAAGCATGATATGCCAGTCATATTTTCTTTGGCTGACAGTTTTATGCAAGATGGTCTTGAGAGACTTGTTTATGACCTCTACTTGTCCATTTTCCTGGGGGTAGTAAGGGGAAGAATGACCATGTTTAAACCCCAGTTTTGATGCTAATTCTTCCATCATTTCATTATTAAAGTGACTTCCATGATCAGTGACAATCTCACTCGGGATTCCGAACATGGCTATAATTTGATTGAATGTGAAGAAGGAAGCAATCTTACCATCGGATTTAACTATAGGCATGGCCTCATCCCACTTAGTAAAGTAATTTATGGCCACGATAATGTGTTGATTCCCCCCAGCTGAAGTTGGGTTGCAATCCACAAAATATACCCCCCACTTGGTTAACGGACTGGCGGTAACGAATGGATGAAGAGGGGCCGAATGCGAGCGCATTTTTTGAGTGAACAATTGGAAAGGGTGACACTTCTTAACCACTTCGACACAATATTTAAAAATATATGGCCAAAAATAGTCGGCTCGCAAAATTTTATGGGTTGTCGCAAGCCTGGATAGATGACCACCACAAGCCCCACTGTGGCAGTCATTTAGGATGGACTTAGCTTCTTCATGAGTTAAACAATGACGCAATATATTGTCTACTCCTCAGTGATACAGAGTGTCATCGATGATAAGGTAATTCTTATCTTGGTATCATATGTGTCGTCGGTCATATTGTGAGAGATGTTGTGGGAACTTCAAAGTTTGAAGATAGATAACAATATCTCCATACTAGGGGTCTGACGATGAGACAAGGAAAATGTGTTCATCCGCAAATGAATCAACATGAATGACATCCTCATCTAACCGAGGGAAGTCGGATATTAACTCTGCAAAAATTAGTGACTTTTTGGACTTTGCAGAAGCGAAATCAAGATCGAATTCTTGTAGAATGACAATCCATTTATTGTACTTTCCCCCTATCATACACCTAGTAAGGACATAATGAAATGGATTGACATCAGAAATCACAGTAGTTTTTCAAAGAAATATATAGTGTCATAATCATTGGATTGCATGAAGAGTAGCCAAAGCTAGATTTTCAACATGAGAATATTTGAGTTCAGGGCCGACTAAGTCTCGACTAAGATAGTAAATGGCATGCTCCCAGAGCTCATAATCCTCCTGAACCAACACCATACCAATCATCTCTTTGGATGTGGTGACATAAATAAATTAATCTCTACCATAGTATGGATACTTCATCATAGGCATCGATACCAAGGATTTCTTCAAAGCATTGAAGGATTCATGGGATTGCTCATCCCAGATAAAAGGAGTGTCCTAATTTAAGAGATGCATGAAACCCTTAGTAATAGTGGAATAGTTCAATATAAACCATCGTAAAAAGTTAGCTTTCCCCTGTAAACCTTGAAGTTGACAAATAGTGTGTGGGGGAGGCAATCGAAGTATTGCCTCAACCTTTAACGCATCTACCATGATCCCATTCTCAGAGACTAAAAATCCTAGAAGTTGACCTGCCCTAATGTAAAATATGAATTTATGAGGGTTCAAACGAATGCAATAATAGTGACATCTTTCAAAAACTAGTTGAGTGTGTTTAAGGTGATCCACTCTCTTACGGGAGTGAGCAGTGAGATCATCGAGATAGGCTTTGACTATGTTCTTGAGATCGTGAAATGCGAAGGTCATAGATCATTGGAAGGTTGCTTCGGCATTATTAAGGCCGAAAGGCATCTTCCGGTATGCGAAGATACCCCAAGGAAAAATAAATGTCTTCTTATGATTGTCCTCAGGCTTAATCTAAATTTGGTTATACCCTGAAAATTCTTCCATAAAATAAAAAAAATTGTTTCCCGCACATTCGTCGAGAATTTGATCGATAAAGGGTGTCAGGAAGTTGTCTTTGGGATAGGATTTATTCAGGTCACAAAAATCCATGCATACACAGATGGTTCCTTGCTTTTTATTCACCGGAATGGGATTGGGTACCCATTCATTCAAGGGAACTCGGTAGATAAAGCTAGCGTTAAGCAGTTTTTCTACTTCTTCCTTAATAGCAAGGGCCTTCCTAGGATTGATAGCTCTAAGTCATTGTCGAACAGGATTAGCATCTGGGTAGGTTTTAATCTCATGTTCGATAATTTGAGGGTCGATTCCCGACATCTCTTCATATGACCAAGTGGATACATCGCATAATTCTTTGAACATCTCAATGTAGATCAGAATTTCTTCTAGTGAACAATCTGCACCGATGTATACATTTTCAACCTTGCCAGGAATACGAGAGATATCGATTGTGAATGTAGGAGAGATACTCACCATGTTTCCTTCGGAATAAATGATGTGTGTACCAAGTGGAACTATGGCGTGACCGACTATCTCGCTCAAGGTAGATATAAAATTAGTTTGTTCAATTCTGGCAAGTTCTAGGAGAAAATAAGAGCGATGATGCATATCATCCCATGGTCTGTTAGAACCATTCGTGGCCTCTATGATAGATTCATCTGAAGGTAAAGTCTCATCGAGGAAATCACGTAAAAAAGATAATGAAGTGTCCCACATGGGCCTCAGGAACATGATCCTCCTCATCCATCTGTGAGGTAACAGGATTTGGATCGATGAAAGAGTCAAGAACTGCCTGATACGCTATATCCACTACCAATAGTGGCATGGCCATTCCAGTATGTGACTAAACTTCACAAGACGCAATCGAGGAAGTTTGGGTCCAAGGATTGTTAAAATTCGAAGTGCAGAAAGGAGTGGACCTCTTTGACGAAGCAGACCTACTAAACATGGCGTTTATGTGATAAATCGGTGCCATGAAGTCGAAGGTACCCATAAGGTATGGATACATTCCAACAGTAAAATTCTCAGTTGTCGGTTGAGAATTGTCAATCACGGGGATCGACGGCCCAACCAATGCATTGGGGCTAGTGTACACAAAGGACAATTGGTCGATCATAATGATATTCCCATCATGAGGAAATCAAAGAGTGCAGAAGACGGACGATATGATTGCAGTCATAGCGTAAGTCCAATTGTGCCCTAGTAACAAGTTATATTCTAGGGGCGCATCAACCACCTCGACATCCACCTCTACCGTATTCCCGCCTAAATGGACTAGGAAGGAAAGAAGAATATCGTGAGGGAAGAAGGAATGACCATCAAAAGTAGTCAACATGGTTGGAGATTGAGAGAGGGTCAGAGAGCCGAGGGCTTTCCAACAAACCAAGGACATCACACATGTTGCAGCACCTTCACTAACAACAGTATGTTTGATGGTATACTTTGAGTATCCCACGTGGATTTGGAATGCCACATGGTAAGTCAAGTGAGGCTTCACATCTGTGACGTTAAAATTGATAAATTTAGAGCCACGGGGATCTAGAGCTCCCAACGCAGATAAAAAGGCATTCCTTTGTGAAGGACACGTCTGGAGTACCTCCATAGTTAACATCGCACAAGGGGTTTGACCCAGGTCCTCAACAATAGAGTATTTTTGGGTGGCTTTAGCATTAGGATTGTGGGAAGAGCGCTTGAGTACTCCTTTCATAATACAAGGTGGGGGATCTAGTTTTTCGATCTATAAAATCATCTCCACAGGAGGGGGAGACTCTAGACCAGGTATAGCCTGCGAAGAACTATAATCACGAGACTGGGTGGCTACATTAACCTCATATTTCACCATATTGATGTATAAACGGTCACTGTCTTGCGTCAGTGAGTTTTCACTTACACTCACCGCATTTCTATCATTTGAGGAGCTCGAGGCCATGTGTTGATTATGTGGAAAAGGATTAGTCAACACAGTCGGCGATAGAGATAAAATCCTTGCAACTTCTGCAAGTTTAGGGCATGAGTGGGTAAGGTGATCGTTTGTACAATGCTTGCAGGGAAAATTCACCTTCTGCATTTATTTCTTTCCCTCGCCAACATTATTATTCAAATTCTCATTATTACCATTTTCCTTGAGTTTATTATTATTCTTCCCACCCCTACGATTGTTACTATGTCCTTTCTTTTTATTCCCTCCTGGTTGTTGGTTACCATTCGGGTTGGTCGATGATTGCACAAAATTTACATTTGTCGACTAAGTGGGAGTGGAGGACACAGACRAATCTGGCCCTCCTACAGACTGGTTTAGATACAACTCTTTCAAATGTCTTGTCACCGAGTTTGCATATTTCACGTTGGCAGAGCCTACAATGCCATCATCATGAGGCCCAGGATTTTGTCTGCGGTCATATTTTGACCTCGGTGCATCTGGAAGAATCTCGTATAGCATCCCAGAYTGAGCATATAAGATATCTAACTGATGGGATTTAAAAATCACCTCTTCCTCAGATACAGCCCGGTTGTAGAAACATCCTTCGAAATATAAGGTTGTAGAGACTTAAGGAACCACTCTAGCAGGAATTATGGGGGCATGTAGGCCTTGATCAGCCTCTTATGTCAATGTCATTCCTAGATGTGATCCAAGATATGAGTGGATTTGTCCTGATGGAAGGCCAAAAGAATTTCTATGCCCGCATCGTAATGTACTAGCAATTGGAAGTGGTTGAGGAAGACTAAAACCATCTAATTAAAATTTATGTATGTCCCCCTTGGTAGCTTGATATACCATTTCATGGTGACCCCTGTGAGGGTGCGTTGAAACAATCTTAACTGAATAGAATCATCATTAAGGGAGTTTGAAGAGCACCAAAGGTGAAAAGTAGTGATGTGATCACCAAGATCCTCACTAGTGTTTCCTTCGAATTTTGGAATATTCGAAGGAATATTAGTGGGGACGGGGGGCCATGTTGGTTCATGATTCACAGGTTCATTCATTAACTTAGAAAAATATGGCAAATTGAGAGAAGCCATAAAAGGGAGACAGGGTTGTGGCATCCGGCCCCAAGCTCCCTCGAAAGATTGTTGTTAGGGAATCGCAGCCCATCCAAGGTTCTGGTAAGCACCATGGCCCTGTCCAGGGTTGTAAGACCTTCCTCTAAACGGATTCATGAGGGGTTATTTGGGAATCATTCCAGTAGGAATGTTATGATGAGGATTGTAAAAACTTCCCCCAGTTGGAGTGGCTCCAAGTTGGGGGTTTCACAAGGTATGAAACTAACCTCCTTCAGGTGTGAATCCCAAGGATAAAGGTGGATTTGTCATGCCAAATGGTGCAGACCCCCTTCCCTCCTTGGGACTATGAGACCTCTCGGTATTTGATATTCAACTTCTGAGTCAGACTGACTCTTTAGGCCTTCTCCAAACCCCAATCTTCTCAATGCACACACAGGTCCCTTTTGTGTTACCCGCAGGGTTGAACTACTCATGCCTTCGCTCTTCAGCACTCCCGGTAACACCCAATTTTAGGAGTACTAACTCCACACTAAACCTTCTTCTCAAGTGACCACGGGATATGACCATGGGCCAACCCTTCACGAATTCAGACTTCTAAAATATCATGAGCTCTACATTCATCTCTTTCTGAAGCGCTCTTCTCTGAACTTCTGGAATTATTCCATGTGTCTCCTACAAAGACGATGGTTATGATTACTTCACGAGTTCGCAACTCTACCCTTACAATGCCTCCAGACGTACAGAACCATGAAGTAATGAAACACCTTATGGC
>JASDQU010107156.1:88337-103020 GCA_032191745.1 Picea mariana
AAATATCATGAGCTCTACATTCATCTCTTTCTGAAGCGCTCTTCTCTGAACTTCTGGAATTATTCCATGTGTCTCCTACAAAGACGATGGTTATGATTACTTCACGAGTTCGCAACTCTACCCTTACAATGCCTCCAGACGTACAGAACCATGAAGTAATGAAACACCTTATGGCTAACCTTCGCCCAGTTCTCCCTGATCTGACGGTCTAGAATTAGTCACCTCCCTCCAAAAAGGATCTCGTCCGTGGATTTTGTGAGGCCTCAAAGGATTCCCCTCCTTGAATATTTATCATTTCTCTCCCTCCTGAGCTTTTCTTCCTTGACCTTCTTCGTCCCTCAGAACATTTTTTTCTATACTTAGTCAAAATCTCAATCTGAACATGTCTTGAAACAGGTTCTCTTCCACACTCAACTTCTCCTTATGGATGGTTTCTCACTCTTTGCAATTGTTCTCCAGCTTCTTCTTTGTGACTAACGTCACACTATTCCTCCTGAGCTTACGAGTCGGAAACTCTGTCATGCACCCCTTGCGGATGTTTGTGCACTCCTTGCATACATAGATTCCATGTTATATCTTCTAAGCTTCGAGTCGAGACAAAATCGKTCAACACACTCCTTGCAGACACTTTTTAATCCTTGCACTTGCTTGTAGAAGAGAAATGATCAAAACGTATTCAAAACCTCACAGATTCATACATTAAACCATGTAAATGCATTCACATATACAAAACATGGAATAACATAGAATAAAACAAAAGGTYCGCCATTCACTCATTCAGATAGACGCATCAACACCATACATTTGGGACAATGTTCCTTTGTTATATTCATTCAACTGAAAATTGCATACATGCATACCCTTCTCCTCCGTAGCTTTCGACTCTCTACTACAACAGCGATGGCTCTTRAGAACTAGAGCACAAACAACCTCTACTGGGAAACAATACAATGATTTTATACAAGAGGTTTTCTTCGAKCCTTTCCCTCCAACTACTCTATGTTATCCTATCGAAATAAAATATTTCAACTACTTAACATTTATTACAATAAATATTTGAGTCAGACAGATAAGAGAGAAAGATCCAGATCTGTACTGCAATCCTTCACATTAAATAAAAATGCATTCCCTCATCATTCTTATGTGAGGGATCAGCCTCTGATCATTAAATATGTTCATAAATCAAAATCTTTTTCAGATATTACATTAACACACCAACTTTGGAATTCAAAATATTTCAAAATATGCACTAGTGTGCCCAGTTGTCTTCCACTTATGCTTTGTTGGCGATGTTCCTGCATCATACTCCTCTGGCTGAAAAATTTATGGACTCGTGTCCATGATCTCCTGCACCGACCTTCCATGTTTCTGGATTTCTTCTTCACCAACCCAACTGGTGTCTTCTACTGGTCGTCCTTTCCATTTTACCAAATACTCACAATGTGTTTTCCTTCTGGTCTTCTTACCAATTCATCGATCTATGATCTTCTCCATCTGTGGATTCTCTACTACAGGAATTTGTTTCTCCCACTGGATATTCTTTTGATATTTGTATCCTCCAGCTCCATATTCCCTGTAAGGATATAGGTCTGCAATGTTGAATATGGGTGATATACCCACATCTTCTGGCAATTCTATCTCATAATCATTCTCACCAAATCTTCTCAGGATTTTACACGATCCTATCTTTTTCAACTTCAGTTTGTTATATGTTCCCCTTGGGAACATTTTCTTCCTAAGATGTGCTATAACTTGATCCCCAACTTCAAATTCAATCTTCCTCCTATGTTGATCATCTTTGCACTTGTATCCATTGCTTCTCTTCTTCAACTGCTCCTTGATATGATTATGAATTTCCTTCATTTCTGCAGCAAAGTCCTCGAATCCATCGCTCCTAAATTCTCCCTACTTCAGATCTCTCAACTCTGACACTCCTCTCGGATTAATTCCATACACTATTTGAAATGGAATTTTCCCAGTGCTTCTGTTCACTAATTCATTGTATGCAAACTCTGCTTGTGCTAGGATCTKATCCCACTGACTATGGTGTYCATTGACCAAACTCCTCAACAAATATCCTAAACTTTGATTCACCACTTCGATCTGTCCATATGTTCAGTGACCAAACTCCTTAGCAAATATCCYAAACTTTGATTCACCACTTCAGTCTGTCCATATGTTTGTGGGTGATACGTAGAACTAAAATATAGCTCTGTCCCCAACTTCTTCCATAATGTCCTCCAGAAATGACCAACAAATTTAGTGTCCTTGTCTGAAACTATACTCCTAGGAAATCCATGGGGTCTCACAACTGSTTTAAAAAACAAATTTGCAACATGAGTTGCATCATTGGTATTATGGCATGGGATAAAGTGTGCCATCTTCAAAAATATGTCAACTACCACAAATATGGACTCACTTCCTCTGTGTCCTTGGCAACCCCAACATGAAATCCATGCTTATCGCATCCCAAGGCCTCTCTAGAATAGGAAATGGTTGATACAACCCATTGTTTTGCTTCTTCCCCTTGGCATACTAACAAATATTACACTTGTTCACAAACCTCTTCACCTCTACTCTCATACTTGGCCAATAATACGAACCGTTCAACTGAGCAAATTTTTTTTCATGGCGGAAATGTTCAGCTACACCTCCACTATCTGTTTCCTTCAACAAATTTTCCCTCATTGAACACCTTGGTATGCACATCTGACATCCTTTGAATAGTAACCCATCCTGAATCAGATATTCGGCCCATTGGATTTTGTCTCTGAGTACAGTATTTTCACATGCTTCATATGCCTCTTCGAAATCTGGATAATTGTGATACATTTCCTTAAGGTGATCAAACCCCAAGGTCTTGACCTAAAATTCCTGTAGAATAAAATTTCTCCTTCTCAATGCATTAGAAACCTTGTTAGCATTACCAGAAATATGTTTGATGACAAAGTGAAATTTTTCATAAACTCTATCCACTTAGCATGTCTTTGGTTTAACTTCTCATGCCTGGTTATGAATTGCAAATCTTGATTATCGCTATATAAAACAAACTCCTTCGGTACAAGATAGTGCCTCCATTTCTTCAAGGCTTGAATTATGGCATAGAACTCTTTGTCATATGTGGATTAATTATTTTTATCTTCATTTAGTTTCTCACTGAAATCCGCAATAGGCCTATTATCTTGGCTCAAAACTGCTCCAATTGCAACTCCACTTGCATCACATCTCACCTGAAATGTTTTTCCGAAATTCGGTAATACCAGAATTGGTTGTTCCGTTATATTTTCCTTCAATATGTTGAATATCTTCTCAACCTCTTCTGTCCATTTTAAAGACTTGTGTATTTTCTTCACTGTATCCATCATTTGAGCACYAATCCCACTAAAATTTATGATGAATTTTCGATAAAAACTTGCCAATCCATGGAAGATTCTTACCTCAAAAATATTCCTCGGTGATGGCCATTCTTTGATTTCTTTCACCTTTTCGGGATCCATCTTCAATTCATTTGAAGAAATCAMAAAACCCAAATATATGAGTTTTGTTTTTTATGAAAGAGGACTTTTTCAAATTAATCAACAATTTCTCTTGCTGCAACCCCCTCATTACCAACGTCAAGTGCCTCAAGTGATCCTCTTTATTCTTGCTAAAGACTAGTATATCATTCAGATATACAATCACAAACTTGTCAATGAAATATTTCAATAATTCATTCATCAACCTCATAAAATTACTCGGGGCGTTTGTCAAGCCAAATGGCATAACAAACCATTCATAGAACCCCTCATTTGTCTTGAATGTTGTTTTCCACTCATCACCTTCTCTCATCCTTATTTGGTGATACCCACTTTTCAAATCTATCTTTGAAAAATAGTTCGCTCCACTCAAACAATCCATCAAACCATCCATCCTTAGCAATGGGAATATGTATCTTATGGTGATGTTGTTTATGGCTCTTGAGTCTGTACACATTCTCAATCCTCCATCCTTCTTCGGACTTAATACAGTTGGTACTGCACATGGACTCAAGCTTTCTCTAACCAATCCCTTATCCAATATATATTGAACCTGTCTTCTCACCTCATTCTCTTGAGGTGTCAATTTGTACGCTGATTTGTTCGACGTGATTTCTCTTGGTATCAAGTCAATGTGATGGTTGATACTCCTGATAGGTTGTAACGAGCTTGGAAACTCATCCACTACTATATCATAAAAATTCTCTAACAGTGCCTGAATTTCCTCAGGAAAATATTCCATTGAAGTACTTGTAAGGATAACCCTTGGCTTCCTCACTACAGMAAACTGCATCTCCTATTCCTTCTTTACTTCATTCGGGAGTTCCTTCCCACTCATGAGAAGTATGCTCGTGTTGGCTTAATCCTTCACCTTCTTCTCTTCAATTGGCAGTAACATGTGTGTCCTACCATTCTTCTCTAAGGTGTAAGCATTCCTTCTCCCATCATGAATGAAATTCCTATCATATTGCCATGGCCTTCCCAACAAAACATGACATACATCCATGGGAATCACATCACATAGAATTTCATCTCTATATCATCTTATCTTAAATTCAACAAGGCATTGTTTAGTTACTATTACCTGATGACCTTTCTGCAACCATGATACTTTATAAGGCATCAGATGTACACTCGTCTCCAACTCTAACTTCTCCACCATCTCTATGGATACTAAATTGTCAGTGCTCCCACTATCAATTATCACCTTGCATACTCTATCCTTCATCTTGCAAGTTGTCCTGAACAAATTGTTCCTCTGCACTGACCTTTCAATTTCTGGCTCTGACTTCAAGAGAAATTTATTCACCATCAAATATCTCCCATCCTCTACACCTTCTGCCTCAACATCTCACTTCTGCACTTTCAAAATGTGAGCTTCACCTCCTTCTTTCTTCCTCTCGGGACAATCCCAAGACATGTGCCATGTTTTTCCATAGGCATAACATCTTACTTCTCCTCCTCAGCCTCTTTCTCTTCCTTTGGGAAAAGAGTTTTTACCTCCACTCTGCCTTCATGGGGAACTTCCTCCTCTCTCAGAGTGACCATGTGGCTTCTCCACCTCACCTTTGGGATTTTGTGCCTTGTCCTGGGAAAATCCTTTTCCTATGTTCAAGTTTCTGCCTATGTTTTGTTGACTCTGCTTATCATATATTAGGCCATTGATGTACCTGGAAACTTTATCTTCATCTCTCTCTCTATGTCCAGCCTGATGTTCAATATATAGAACTCCTCTGTGTACTCCTTCACATTCATCCCTTTCTGCCTCAATTTCTGCATCCTCCTGAACAAATTTATCTCTTAATATTTTGGTATGAATTTTGCCTTTAGCTTGGCTACCATTCGATCCCAACTCTTGATCTTTTTTTTTCCTTTGCTTCTCATGTCAGCATGCAGTTCATCCCACCATAATGTTGCATGTCCTTTCAACCTAGTGACGATCTGTTTCACCTTTTTATCCTCCTCGACATATTCATAGTTGAAATGCTTGTCCATTGCTCGTATCCAATCAAGCAATTCTTCAGTGTCTAAATTACCTTCATAGATTGGGACATCGATATTCACTCTAGATCCCAACTTGACAACCGCTTTCAATAAGTGTTCTTCCGCAACATCCTTTTCTACAACTTATTCGACTTCCACTTCTTCATTCTCTGCATCGTTGACATCTCCAGCATCAGGTTCTTTCATTTGTGGTATTTCCATAGCATCCAGCCTTGCATGCAGTTCTCTCATCTCCCTTTCCATAGATTTTTTTTCTACGGGTGGCGTAGCACATCTTTCAGGCAGCATTGTGTTGATGTATCTGATACTTCTCATTGATATCAGCCTACTTCCCCTTCTACAGAAATAAATTATGTATCTGCTCTGATACCACTCTTGGCGCATACCCCCTTCCAACCTTAGGACTACGCAACCTCAAATTCTTAGATATTCAACTTCTGAGTTGAACTGACTCTTTGGTCCTTTGACAAACTCGATCTTCTCAACATGCATGTAGGTCCCTTTTTTATTACCCATAGGGTCGAACTACCCGTGCCTTCGCTCTTCGACACTCCCGATAACACCCAATTTCAGGAGTACTAACTCCATGCTAAACCTTCCGCTTAGGTGACCATGGGCCAACCCTTCACGAATTCGAACTTCAGAAATATCGCGAGCTCTACATTCATTTTTTCCTGAAGTGCTCCTCTCCAAACTTTCATATTTATGTTTTGTGTCTCTTACATGGCTGACGGTTGTGATTACTTCGTGACTTTGGGATTTCATGACTCTACCCTCACAACACCTCCAGACCTCCCAAACTATGAAGTGTTGAAACACCTTACGTCCAACCTCCACATGGTTCTCCATGATCTGACAGTCTAGAATTAGTCACCTCCCTCCAGAACGGATCTCGTTCATGGATTTTGTGAGGCCTCAAAGGATTCCCCTCCTTGATTATTTCTCATTGCTCTCCCTCCTGAGCTTGTCTTCATTGACCCTCTTCATCCCTCAGAATGTTTTCTTCGATACTTAGTTGAAATCTCGATCTGAACACGTCTTGCAAAAGGTTCTCTTCCACACTCAACTTCTCCTTGTGGATGGTTTCGCACTCTTTGTGATTATTCTCTAGCTTCTTCTCTGTGACTAACGTCACACTATTCCTCCTGAGCTTATGAGTCTGAAAATTTGTCATGCACCCCTTGTGGACGTCTTTGCACTCTTTGCATACATAAATTCCACGTTATCTCTTATGAGCTTTGAGTCGAGACAGGCTCGGTCAGCGCACTCCATGTGGACACTATTCACTCCTTGCACTCACTCGTAGAAGAGAAACTATTGAAACTTATTCAAAACCTCACGGATTCATACATTCAACCATGTAAATGCATTCACAGAGAAAAAACAAGGAATAATAGAGAATAAAACAGAAGGTCCACCATTCACTCATTCAGATAGACACATCAACATCGTACATTTGGGACAATGTCCCTCTGTTATATTCATTCAACTGAAAATTACATACATACCTACCCTACTCCTCGGTAGCTTTCGACTCTCTACTACAACAATGATGGTTCTTGAGAACTAGAGCACCAACAACCTCTATTGTGCAACAATACAAATATTTTATACAAGAGGTGCTCTTCGAGCCTTTCCCTCCAACGACTCTATGCTATCCTATCGAAATAAAATCTTTCAACTAATTAACATTTATTACAATAAATATTTGATTCGGACAGATAAGAGAGAAAGCTCCAGATATGTACTGCAATCCTTCACATTAAATCAAAATACATTCCCTCATAGATCTTATGCGAGGGCTCAGCCTCCGATCATTAAAGATGTTCATAAATCAAAAAAAAAAAAAAACAGATATTGCATTAACACATCAACTTTGGAATTCAAAATATGCACTAGTGCACCCAGCTATCTTCTGCTTGTGATTTGTTGGCGATGATCCTTCATCACGAAACGTGTTGGTCGGAATCGGTACAGAGGAGGTAGGTGTAAAGGACAGATCGTAATCAGTTGCTTTTCCGCCAGGTTGTTTACTCCATCTAGAATTATTAGGACCAGGATTAGACTTGGGGTTAAAAGGAGAAATGCCTCCAACTGTAGGAGTCAATTGTGGAACATGAGAACCACCAAACAAAAATGGAGTATGTGGAGGATTCATGCCCCCAACTCCAATACTATTATTTGGACCAGATGCTGGGATGGAGGATGAAAATTTTGATGTGAAATTTGCCATACAATAAGAAAAAGGGCTAGAGGCCATAGGGATGGATTGAACATTGTAGCCTGGCGAGTGACCAAGGGACCCAAAAGGGTTCGTTGCTATAGGTTGAGTATTCACTATAGGACAGAAAGGAGTGATGATAGGAACCTTCGGCACTAAAACCATTGTGGTTGAAGGTGTCGAAGGAGTACCATTAACTATAGTAGTTATGGGAGTTGAAGGACTCCTAGTATCTTTCTGACTCGATTCAGTACTCATCCTTGTATGATCACAAGTCTGGTAAGTGGAGTTGTGTGTACCATGTTTGATAACTTTACGCATTTTAGAAGGAAAAGACTCAAAATGTGGTGGTAATTGTAAAAAGCGGAGAGACCCGCGGGGAAGCTGGTCTGGCTCCACGATGATGCAAGACTCGAGATATAAAAACAAATCCTAAGTCCAACTAGTAATCAATGAAAACACCAAAATAAAATAAACAAAAGGCCAATATGCACACAAACAGGAAAAATTGGTTGAAAGGGGCCTCCCTCCCTAAAGTTTGTATGCCTCACCCAAGAGGGGCCTAAGAATCCCTGCAAACAATCGGAGGTATCAGAATCAGTTATAAGGTCCCTTGTGGGCTTAACAACCAGTCGGTTAGATCCCCCCGGAGAAGTAATCATCCATAAAGGCTGTGTGTTGTATGACCCTTATCTGACCCATGGTACCTACAGAATGACCCATGCAAGTAACCTATGTGGTACCTATGTCGAGAAACTAAGAAACCATGATATAATGATGCACAGGCAAACAGTCATAAGTCGGTTCTACCATACGAGCAGGGTAACAAAGCCCGAAACCTCAAAAGCACTGCCTCTCACAGAGGTAAAGGTACTAGCAAGATCCCCATATATGAATAGATCCCCAGAAATATATCTGACACTAAGAAGGTATTGGGGGGATATCCCCTCAACCAACTTCACGTGACCTCGTGCTTAACTCCAGTGTAATCAGAGCCTCTTGACATCACCAATTATACAATGAATTTCACCACTCCCTTATTCAGACACGTATGTTGATTTAATAGCCTTGGAGAAGTTTACTCACAAAATCCTATTCCAAGACTCTAAATCCTAAGCTAGTTTGTGAACTCTAAAAAATAAAATTGTTTCTAATCAATTTTAAATTATAGTGTTGTTTTTAGTGGCCTTTCTTACTCAAAAAAGGTGTGGTCATGAAACTAATGATGTTATGACTCAGCAAGTAAAATAAATGAATATGAATAAAATGAAAAGTACTAACTTCAATTCCCAACAAATGATAAGCTTTTCAAAATGAAATTTTCAATTTAGTTCTGCAATTCCAAATAAGATGCAATATTTCTATAAATTTACTAAGATCAATGATAAGGGCCCAAAAAAAATCAAATGCCAACAATGCAAAATGCCTAATATTTTTGTATTTTAAATATAAAAGAATGAAAATGCAAGGACTGAACGACAGCTTGATATAAAGATTCTATTGTATGCAAACAGAGACAAAACAAGTAGGATATCAAGAAGCAAACACCCAACCCAAGATGCAAGGACAATCAATGAAAAGGATGATGAGAAAGACACCGCCCAAAAATTCAACCAAAGAAAGGTTTATTATCATTCCACAGGCACTTAACAGTGATAACAGAGACCCAAGAAGACTTAGCAACCATCAAAACTTACCCATCAAACATCAATCTCAACAACCAAGAAAAACAGGATGATGTACGTGATTGTTCAGGAGAAAACCACATATATACACTTCTTGCAGAAGGACAGCACGCGTATGTACGCGACTGTCAGGAAAAAACTCGCGTATGTGTGTTAAACCACTGTCAGGCTAAGGATAAGGCCAAGACACTCATAATCAAAATGAACATAGGTTGTCAAGAAATCATATGACAAGAAACTCAATATAAAAGAGAGAAATCAAAGGAGAAAAACACTCCAAACCCCGAATAAGATTTTATCCCCATTATGGTCGTCAATTCTGTTACAAGGAAAATCTCTCTATGGCTAAGGGAAAACCACAACAAACGAAAATGACTGCAAAAATCAACTCTAACCTCAGATATGATATATAAGAAAATATGCTAACGATACAAGATAAAGAGTCTACCTTGTCCAGACGTTCGATGAAGTCCACCGTTGATCACTTGACTCAAAGAAATACACATCCAACTTGTCCTCAACAACCAAGAAACGCAGGCATATGGTGGTAATATATAAAGTTAGCACATTCAATAGCGTAATCCATCAACATTGATAACAAATATGCCCATGGAATAACAATTCAAATATTTTCAAGATATTAATTGGATGAGAAAAGAGTATTTCTATTAAAATGTAATCAGCATAAGTGAATGAATTACAAACTTCTATGTCAGAATGGTTCGGAACTGAAAAACTAAGTCCCTTCTAGCTGGGCCTCCACCACTTCAATCCTCCACCAAAGGTAAGCTCATATAAGATAAACAATGAGGTTCTCAATCAAGTAGGGAAGAGCTTGGGGGTTGAACAATGTGTTCAGAGTTAAAAGGACAAAGGGATGCAGACTCAATATGAATTGAATAATTTCTCCATAGTAACTTTGCTCTCAAAGTTGAATTCTTCTCATATTTTCCATAGCTCGGATATGGCCCTTTTATAGCCTTCAAATGGAAGTGAAGGCTCGAGTCAGAACGTTTCCAGTATATGGAAGGTCAAGTATCATGGATCTCGTGACGTGACATGGAAAGCTGACTCCATTTTTTTTAATTTTGGACACAAAACCCGATGTACGCGGGTTGTAGTGGTGCAAATTGTGTATACGCATGTTGTATAATAGTTAGAGCGTGTATATGTGGAAAAATATTGTTTTTATCTCTGGGATTTGCAAAAAGGGACCTCAAGTCTGCATAGAGAAATGGGAAAAAGCCTTCTGAAAAAATTTGCATAGGGTGAGAAAAATCTTGTTATAACATCCATCACTCTTCCTACTACCACAAGATTTGTAGAATAAAAAATTGTAGAAAATTAATCATAATTGTTCCTTCTTACATTCCTTCTTCTCAACAAAAATTGCAGTTGATTTTCATTCAGGTTTATTAAGTCGCGAATGTAATGGAGGTGTCTTAATATGGTATGAAGACAAATGGAATGATATTGGTTAATGAGTTTCTTTCCACATCTTCCATGACTTCAATTTTTGAATCGTTGTGTATGATGTTTCACCTTCGAAAATAACCCACGTGCCCACGTGTATGTTTGAGTTGTCTAATTGTACAATTGCTTATTAAATAATCAACACACTTACTTTTTTAGATATGACACTATGATTTTTCATGTTCTAAAATAATAATATTATTATTATTATGTTTTTAATATTAAATATTTTTTGGATATGAAATTATGATTTTTCATGTTCAATAATAATAATAATAATTTTATTTTTTTAATATTAAATATTTAAAATTATAATTTCTAATATTTTAAAATTATTATATAATAATAATTTTATTATTTTGAAATTGGATATTTAAAATTAAATTATGTATTTAGAGTGAACATTCTTAGTTGGTTTGTTGGAAATGAGTGAGTTATTTATATAATGGTTGATGAAAGGATAATGCTAAGTATTGATTCATTGTTTTGTTTTTGGGTGTTAACAAGGTTGGAAATAAATGAGTTATTTATATAATGGTTGATGAAAGGATAATGCTAAGTATTGATTCATTGTTATGTTTTTGGATGTTAACCAGGGACTTTTGACAAATTGGCCTATGGAATTTCCTTAAATGTAAGTTTGTTTTTTCTAATTAAATGTTTTTTCTTCTCACTTAGATTGTTAATAATTGTGAATTAATAATATGTTTTGAGTAGTTTTGTATTGGTCTTTTTAGGATGTCTCTTTAGTCTTGTTCAGTAATATTATTAGTAATGATATCATGGAATTAATGTAATTTTTTTAAATAAATTAAGATGTTTAACTTCTCACAAATTAATAACAAAAATTGAATATTGGCAATTACAAATATTAAATATTATTTGGAAATTGGAAATTGGTCAAAATTGGGTAGATTGTAGTTTTCATTTGCATTGATATTGGTTCTAATTACTTTTGAACTTTAAGGAGAAAAGACCATCAATATAAAGAGTTGAAAAGAGTAAGACCGGAAATTATATAGAATATCCAATATCCATTTAGACAAATAATAAAAAGAGTTGAAGAGAGTAAGACAAGAGATGCTATAAAATATCCAATATCCTTCCATAAGAAATACTTTATGAGTTATTCTTGGGAAATGAAGCACAATTTTGATTCTCACAATTAAGTATGGAATGTCTTCTATTGGATAACCAAAGAATTTTAATGAGTTTATATTTGTTAAACGAGGGTTTGGAAAATATATTTCCTTGAGATTTATAGTAAAAAACACTGCACATAAAAAGCTAAAAACGTTGGGCAAGGAATGTTGTAGAATATTCAAGCAGTCGAATATTTTTAATGATTTTCATTATGGAAAATAAGTGCAGTTTTGTTTTTGGGGACAAGCTTGTTTTTCTTATTCAAGAAAGTGTGAACTATTCTCCTAGATAGTCAATTTCATTTACTTATCTTCCTATTTTTTGAGAATGGTGATTTAAGGCAATGAGACAATATAGAAGGGAGACACATTATCTAATGGTCACAATATTTCAAGTCCTGTCATATTTATTTTATAGGTAAAAGAGTCATGGTTTGCGTAAAACAAGCAAAGACAAAATATTGTAAGTATCGTATAGGAAATTAAGAAAAATATAATTCAAGAAAATGTTGACTTCTATGTATCAACCAATAGTATTATTGGAAATGATTTTTATATAGATGAATCGATCTAATGATTAGAGAAAATGAAAACTTCCAATCCAAGTTTGACATTTGTAGCAAGAATTGCAAACAATGGTTAGTGAATGTTGTGGTAGCAAAAACATATGAAGGTGAAGCTTCCATGTGGATTGAAAAAATTTGCAACCATTGTGCATATGTATTAAATTTGTTTTATTTTGAGTCTCCACATTAATCTAAAAAAAATTCCAAGCACTATGTTGGAATCTCTCGCCACCATGCAAAAATTTAAGGCTGTAAAGAATTCCATTGTTGGTGGCCTATTATTTTAAATTCTTTAACAACAGCTGAACTAACATGGATGGTTGCATTCTACAATAGGTAAATATTGTAAATAATTTTGAAAAATAACACAAAATTAAGCCCAAAAGACACCAATAAAAAATCATTAAAACAGCTTTTGAAGCAGCAATGAGACCTTGGTAAAGGGATCTAACTGGGAGTAACCAATCCCCAACATTGACACTGTGAAATCCTACAAATTTGGCAAATTGGATTATCACACAAAAAGTAAAGAAATACACTACACAATCGTAATGTCTTCATCCATAATATTAGTGTCAGCTAAAATGGTAAACTTGTTATTGATTTTTTACATATGCATAGAGAAATGAAGATAGTATGTCATTGTTATAAACATCTTCCATAGAAAAATTGTTTTATAATCGTATACAGGAATGACTAGTCATTATGATACAATTCTATGAAAGATAGAGAATTAAAATCAATGGACAAATGCAAACATGTCTTGAGATTCATTTTGATACAATTCTATGAAAGCCAGAGAATTAAAATTAATGGACAAATGCAAACATGTCTTGAGAATGAGTGGGATAGAGACTCAACTGTTAGAAAGAAAAGGTATTTCAACCAAAAGAATCCTATTATTGGGTGGCTTAAAGAAAACCGAAAAAGATATTATGGGACACAAGCCACTACTAAGATAAAATTATAATATATTCATGTGTTGCACATGATTTGGTCTTGGTGGAAGACAGAGTTTCCCCCAGAGTTGTATTTGTTCATGATTCGATTTAAATGAGGGTTTTGAGCAATTGTGCAAAACCAAGGGGGAGAGGCAAGCAACATCTTTCTAGTGGTTGTGAAATTTCAACAATTACATGAAAGGGTAGAAGTGAATGAAATATCAAAATAAGGATCAAATTTCAAAAATCATGAATCATAGAAGGGAATAGGCATGACAGTGAAAGCCAAAAACAAAAAGATGGAATTGCATCAAATTAGGGACTTTCACCTCAAATACAGCTGCTATATTTTACAATGTTATTGGCTTGGAGTATCCTAGTATAAAAATGACATATCAAGGGTTGTTGTGCATGCCAATTCGGCATGCACAGCAACCCTATGGCTATTTTGCATGCCAAATTGGCATGCAAAACAACCCTATGGTTTAAGCATAGAGGGGCTTCTGCAGTGCAACATATTAGATATTATTTTTGGGATTAACTTCTTAGTGTAAGTCGTTAATCTATGACCCATATCCATGAGTATTAGTCGCAACTGACCAATAATTCTCATGATTTGAATAGTCCACTTAGCACTCATTGCATTGGGTGATGCTCACAGGGGTGAAGAAATGGTATTGAAACCAATGAAATGAATCGCATAGCATCAATCATCACTTCTGGGGCTTGCACCCAGTAACCAAGACTTCCCAGGTGGTCACCCATCCCAAGACACCTCTGGCTCAAGCGTGCTTAACTGAGGAATTTTCCCCACAATCAAGCCCACTTAGTTTTCCCCCCAATTGATCCCAAATTGGCATGCACAACAACCCTATGATTGTTTGTGCATGCTAAATTGGCATGCACATAAGCCACAGGGTTGTTATGCATGCCAAATTTGGCATGCACAGCAGCCATAAAATGAAGCACTATACATATCATCTAAAAACAATGTAAACTTTAAAAAATTTCATGATTTAGTTTATTTCCTATCAATAATGGGAAAAAGAAAACATGAGTTTTAGGATCAAAAAAACATGATTTTTAGGAAAAAATAAGGATCAAAATTCAAAAATCACGAGTCATGGAAGGGAACA
>JASDQU010107156.1:123281-138288 GCA_032191745.1 Picea mariana
CAGTTGTCTTAGTAATTTCAACATCTTTGGGCATCTTCCGCGGAAGGTCGCGAGAGTTGTGATTTTCTATAATCATTATAGGTCCCCTCGTAATGATTAGTTCTTTTTTAGTTTGAAGGACTTTGATGCATATCTAGTTTGCGGATGTATGGGTGGATAGCCCAATTTTGTTATGTTATATTGATTTTGGATGTTTTTTTAACACACTTTGTATATATATATGGAAATATTTCTTTGTTATTTATGCTTATGTGTATGTCATGAATGATGTGTATAATGATTTATACAGTGAATATTGAATGTGGGGTTTTTTAATGAAGTAGATGCCAATTCAATATGAAATTACATATTTCTTTGTTATTTATTCTTATGTGTATGTAATGAATGACGTGTATAATGATTTATACAGTGAATGTTGAATGTGGGGTTTTTTAATGAAGTAGATGCCAATTCAATATGAAATTTGCTAGTCAATCAGCTAAAGAATTGAATTGTCTTGGGATATGTTCATAAGAGATAAAATGAAATAATTGTTCCAAGACTCGTACGCTCAAACATTTATGAAAAAGGATAGGATGTCGAATAGAATAAGTCGAGTTGAGTTGTGAAACGATGAGTTCGGAATATAGGCGCACGATCAAGTGGCGTATGCCCAAAGTGGATGCTTCGGTCAGAAGTTCAATGATGACACTATATTCAACAACATTGTTTGTTGCAAGCCCGAGATATATGCCCCCAAATCTTACTACATCCTTGGTGGGTGAAATGATTACCCGGGCAGTGGAAGCAATATTCTGAGAGGTGCGACTAGCTCCATCCGCATATCCAAAATAAGGTGAGGGAAACGACGACATCTGCATTCAAGCATTAAGCAGGATAAGTATATTGCAAAAGAATGCCATACAAAGGGAAAACAAAATCATCCATAGTACACTATAATACATATGGTACAGAAGAACTAGATAGCACAAGGCTTATGCATAGTACTTTTTCAAATAGAGCCCATTGTGGGGATCCGATAATAGATTTCCTTGATAATCTGCTAGCTCATAAGATCCTCTTTTAAGAACTCATTTAATTATGTAGGGGCCATGCCATAAGGGTTCTAACTTACCCGCACCCAACTTTTTGTGGTCTTTGTCATAGACCAAAACTAAATCGCTTTCCGAGAAGGTTCAAGGGCGTATTTTTTTATCGTATTGGTGTTTGACGTGCTTTTGGTGAGACTCATTGGCCATGATGGCTTCTCGATGTCGCTCATCAAGGCAAGATAAATATAGGAGTCGTTCTTCTTTGGCGGAAGTGTCAGGCAATAGTTCAATAGCTAGCTTGAGGGAAGGGATTTCGCATTCGATGGGCAAAACTACCTCCAAGCCATAAACGAGTTGGAATGGTGTGAAGCCAGTGGCAGTTTTGGCAGAGGTCTGATATGCCCACAAGGTCAGGAATAACATTAAATGCCAATTGGTTTTATGTTTTCCTATCATTCTCTGGAGCATTGTTTTGAGTACCATATTGATGGAATCGACTTGACCATTTTCTTGAGGATAATAGGGAGATGAGTGTTCTTGGTCAAAATGCAACAGAGTAGATAATTTCATCATCATGCTATTGAAGAAATGTGATCCATGGTCTATCACAATAGATTTAGGCACACCGAAATGTGTAATGATATGATTGAACAAGAACAATGTGGTAATCTCGGCGTCGTTATAAAAGGTAGGCATGGCTTTTTCCCACTTTGTGAAATAATCAACATGGGCCACAATAATGTAATTATGACCGGCAGTAGAAGGGGGTTTACAGGTAGTGAAATCAATACCCCATTTAGTGAATGGGCCAACTGCAATGACTGGATGTAAAGGAGTGGGGTGAGCGTGCATTTTTTTGGAAAATATTTGACAGGGGTGCCATTTTTGTACCGTATTTATACAATCTTTAAAGATTGTGGGCCAAAAATATCCTGAGTGTAAGATCTTTTGGGCAGTGGCTAACCCAGACAAATGGCCACCACATGCTCCTGAGTGGTAGTCATTGAAGATTCGTTTGGCTCCAAAATGGATGACACATCGGCGTAATACCATATAAACTACACAACGGTAAAGGGTATCGTCGACGATGAGATAGTTTCAGGATTGATGGTGTATGTAGTGACGATCATCCTTAGATAGATTGGGTCGAAAGTGTTGGGTCTGGAGATACATTAGTATGTCTCCATACCAAGGATCAGACAAGTCGATGAGAAACAAAGATTCATTACGAAACGAATCTTGTACCATAGATTCATCAAAGGCTCGGGGAAGATCAGTCATTAATTACGTGAAGATCAAGTATTTTTTAGATTTAGAGGAGGATAATTCAATATCAAATTCTTGTAGTAGGATGATCCATTTAGAGTATTGACCCCCTAATACTTGGTGCAACAAAATATATTGCATGGGGTTCACATCGGATACAACAGTGGTGGTTTGGAGCAAATATAATGTCGGAATCGTTGGACAATGTAAGAAACTGCCAGCGCCAATTTCTCAACGTAGGGATATCTAAGTTCGACACCAACTAAGACCTTGTTGAGATAGTAAATAACATGTTCATTATGTTGATCGTCAATCTAGACTAATACTATTCCTATGGTGGTACCAGAAGTTTCCAGGTATATAATGAAATCTTTATTGCAACTTGGGGTTTTGAATAACAGTGTGGATGTAAGAACCTGCTTCAAACGATCAAAATATTGTTTGTCCTATTCATCCCAAATGAAAGGTACAACCTTTTTCAATAATCGCATGAAACCTTTGGTGATTTCGGCATAATTGGCGACAAAACATCTAAGAAAGTTTTCTTTCCCTTGCAAACTTTGAAGTTAGATTATGGAGGTGGGGGGAGGCAAGTTGATGATTGCCTCAACTTTAAGGGGATAAACTATGATCCCAAACCTGGATACAATGAAGATAAGTAAACGTTCAGACTCCATGACAATAATACATTTGTGTGGATTTAAGCAAATGTTGTAATATCGACAACGTATGAAGATTTGGCATCGGTTATCTATGTGATTGGGTCACTTGGGAGATCAGGCATGAATTTCATCTAGGTAAGGTTGGACAATATGTTTGATGTCATGGAAGGCATAAGACATGGCCCACTGGAATGTTGCACCAACATTTTTAAGACCAAATAGCAGCTTTCGATATGTGAAAGCTCCCCATGGGCAGATAAGGGTGTTTTTGTGTTGGTCCTTCAGAGTAATTTCGATTTGATTATAGATAGAGAAGCCATCCATAAATGAGAAGACTTTGCATTCGGCACAATCATCGATAATTTGATCAATGAAAGGGGTAGGGAAATTGTCTTTAGGACTGTAATATCCCTAGACCGCGCCCAATTGTAATCTAGATGAAATGTACTTAAGCTGGTGAGATGTTTGATATAATTTTGTATGCACATTTCATGGCATAGTGCCTACATGTACTGCGAAATAAAATGAGGAAGTGTGCACATTCCAGGATACTGCGTGCAGCATCTTAAGTGCGCGTGATGTTGAGGCCAAGGAGCATTTGTGTATATGCTATGTTTTATAGGCTGGTGAGCCAGTTATTATAAGATAGGATGCTTATGTTTTGATTAGGTCGGAGAGCCTAAATGTTAAAGGCCAGTGCGCCTATTTTTGTATATGTCCCATAATTAATATAAAATACATCATTGCACGCAGACCGGCCACGATATAAGAGATGGGAGACTAAAATCCACTAGTTAGGGAAAGGGACAGGCTAAGTTAAGGAAAGGGGCTAAGCTAGGGAGCTTAAGCCAAAAAGGAATATTATATTAATATTTATTAAATCATAAAGTATGGATAATTATTTTATCCTAAGTTCTAAAGGTGGGTACAAGTGGGCCAAAGTAGCTCCCAACATGACAAGTGTCAAGTTGGGGACATGCACACATATTGTTGGGACTTAGTTCATTTCCTATCATCTTTTCCATCATTCTATCCATCATCAGTCATCCAGTCAATCATCCAGGAGTATTCACACACCATTGAGCTATCCTTTGCATTTTTAGGACTATACCTGAACCCATATCCATAGCCATTTTGTGTTGGTGTATCTGGTTAGCTTGGGAGCTAGACTGAAGAAGCGGGTTGTTAGTCTCGTGAGCAATTCTCTGGGTGAGAGAATTGTTGGGGATTGATTTCCTGAATGTGTTGAATTGTAGCTACAGTGCTCTGAGACTTCTTGTCCGGCCTGTTATTGAAGCCCGGAAAGGAAGTGGGGCAACCGAAGGACTTTTGAGCAGAGAAGGGGCACACTTCCTGTGGTGGGACAGGCATGTGGGGAATGAGGGACTGTAGGTTGTTAGCTTGAGTTGGTACCTGTGACGGAGTCCTTCCTGTTTTCCATGAGCCTTTAGCCTGGTTAGGAATCCCTTTACCCGGGTGGAGTTTAGTCCCAGCTCGGGNTGGGTATTTCCTGTATATGTTGCATGTATATGTTCACTGTCATTTTAGTATGAATCTGTGCATTTACATAACGTATTTGTCTGTCTACATTTTATATAAATCTTTCGCAAGAGCTCTGTGTGTATCTTAATTGCATGCATTTCAGTCGAAAAAATTATGTAGCGTAGCTCAGTTAGATGTTGGGTATGTTACAGTATGTTTTGTAGAGAGAACAAAAAGAGTTATCTGACATAGTGTGGCCCGGCATGGATGGTCGGGGATGTTACAAGGATGGGCCTTCTTGAGGTCCCTATTATCAGTGCATACTCAGATGGTGCCCTATTTTTTTTTAACTGGTACGATGTTGGACACCCATTCAGTTAGGGGCATGGGATAAATAAAACCAATGTTCAATAATTTTTGAACTTCTGCCTTAATTACTGCAGCTTTCCTTGGATGAACTAGGCAAAGTAGTTTTCGAACTGGATGGGCTTCGGGGTATTTTTTAATTTCATGGACAACAATTCATGGGTTGATTCCTGGCATCTCTTCATAAGACCGGGTGAAAATGTCTCGAAATTCTTTGAATAAGGAAGTATAAGATTCGATTTCTTTAAGGGAACAATCTACACCTATATGGATGTTTTCCACGACCCCAAGTTTAACTAAAATATCAATCGAAATGGTTTTGGAAATGTTTCCCAATTTTCCTTCGGACAGAATAGGATATGATGTGGAAGGTAAGAGGGATGGATCTTTCATATCAGTCGAAATGAGGGGTTTTTTTTGGGTTTCTTTCTGCTCTACAAAGGGCAGGAAAGAGGATCGATGGTGAGAATATTCCCAAGGTTTATCTTGCAAAGTTGTAACTTCCATAATGACTTCGTCTGAAAGCGGGACAATGTTGAGAAAGTTGTGTGACGTTGAAGTGTGGTTAACCCAATAGGTAAAGGAAAATTTATCTAGTTCCTCATCCAGTAGGATACTAGAATGAGAATTGGAAGATTCTTCTGTGGATTGTATCACTGAATATGCTAATTCCATTGGTGACAGTGGAATGGTGTCTCCATAATATTTTATATCTGATGGGTGAGGGATTACCTAGGGGCCATTGTCACCGATGGGTTTACCGGTAACCGTGAAGATCATATTAATGGAGACTGTTGGGGTGATTTCTGGTGGGGAAAGGGGAAAAGTCCCCATTAAAGAGGGATAAAGGCATACCCCAATTCTTTCACATCCCGAAGAAGACTCTCCTACAAAAGGGATATTTTCATTAGGATTGATTCGCACATATGGTGTAAAAAAGTCTAGTTGGTCTACAATGATGATCTTCCCTTGGTGGGGAAATTTGACAAGTCAAAAGACACTGGATGCAAAATCCTTCATGGTGTAGAACCAAGTGTGACCTAAAATAAAATTATACTCAAGTTTGGAATCAATCACCTTGAATTCTACGGAAACGGTTTTTCCCGCAAGTTCAATTGGTAATGAGGGGCGAATTTTGTGGGGTTTGAAAAAATGTCCATCAAAAGATTTAAGGATGGTTTCATATGTGGTAAGTTGGGGAGAACCAAGATCTTTCCAACATGTCAAGGACATGATTCATGTTGAGGTGCCTTCATCAAGCACTGTTTGAAAAAAAAAATTATTCAGAGATCGGACAGTGATTTGTAATGCCAATTGATGTGATAGGAGGGGTTCATTGCAATTTGTGTCAAAGGAAATAACATTTGATTTTGTGCAGGTTCAATTCCACTGATGGTTGATAATAATGCTTTACATTGCGTAGCACAGGACAGTAGTACTTCGAGCGTCGACATGGCACAAGGGGCTTGGGCAAGATCTTCTAATATACTATAGTGTTGGGTTGCCCGAGGGTTGGGATTATGTGTAGTTCAACGAAGTAATCCCTTTGAAGGGCATATGGCAGGTTCGAGAGCTAGTTTCTCTAGTGTGAGAGGGTCATTGGGTGGGATAGTTGAGGGGGGATCCTTGGGTAAAGAATCGCTTTCTGAAGAATAGTAATTCTTGGCTCTAGTAGATATGGTCACGAATTTAACCATAAAGATATTCATTGATGGAGACTCGTGATTGCCCCCTAGTGGGGGTGCTTGTGTTTGCGTGATAAGTTGTTGATGTTGGGGGAAAAGGATTTGTTAAAACTGTTGGTGTAGAAAGGGATGTTCCTTGCTCGAGATATTGATGAAATTCAACGAGACGAGGAAAATATTTACTGAAATGATCCTCTTTACAAATAATGCAGGGATATTTAACCTTTCTCTTGGTCTTTCCCTCATCGTTGTTTTCTTGGTTTTTAGGGCCCGACTTCTCGGAAGAGTTTTTCTTTTTCTTATTATTATTACCCTTCGTTTTTCCTCCGGATTGTTGTGGTTTTTTTGGCGTGGTTGATTACACCATATTAACCTTGGAGGTTTGGGCAAGGGGCTTACTTGGAGTGTTGGTATGGATAGATGAGCTAGGATTAGTAGTTTTAGTCAATTGGATATGTTTCCCAGTCATATGATCAGTTGTATCTATGGAAATAGGACCGATCATACCATCATCATGGGGCCCCGATGTTGGTTTGGTTTGATCATTCGACAGTCAAGGAGCGTTAGTAATCAGGTCGTATAACGTGCCAGATTGAGAGTATACCAAATCTAAATACTGGGCTCGACTGATAGCTTGTTCCTTGGTAATGGTTCCTCCCATGACGACATATCGAGATATAGGTGTCAAAAGGGACTTTCTAAACCAATCAGCTAATAATTGATTCAGGATTGTAGCTTTGATTAATCATCGTCGACGCCTCCACTCATGAATGTGATTTGGAATATGGGTGGAAATTGATTGGTGTAACGAGGTTAAGATCTCAGTACCAGTCTCATATCTAATAGGTAATTGAAATTGAGTCAAAAATTCCATGGCAAGGGAATTAAAGTCATGAACACAACAGTTTTATATACCATTTAGTTGTTGATCTTGTAAGGGTTCGATGGAAAATTCCTAATCGAATAGAGTCATCCATCAAGGTGTCTGAAGAACACCATATATGGAAAGTCATCACGTGATTATTTGAATCATCTCCAGGTTTTCCTTNGGAAGTTTTGCAGGAATGGGGGGGGGGGAGAGGGAATGGCGTATGGGGTCATTAGTCAACCGGAAAAGATTTGGAAAATCTAAAGTTTCCAAGAATGGGAGTTGTTTGTTGACCCGTGGAGGTTGGTGATATGGTCCTCCTCCGTGAGGTGGTTGTTCTGGAGGTCCTCCTCCATAGGGTGGTTCTCCAGGAGGTCCACCACCATAAGGTGGTCCCACATGGGTTCCTCTAAGAGGTATTCCACCATAAGGCAGTCCCCCAGGGGGTATGCCACCATAGGGTCCGCCACCATAGGGTGGTCCTCCAGGGGGGCTCCAAAAGGTATTCCACCATAGGGTGGTCCAGCAGGGTGTCCTCCTCCATAGGGGGGTCCTCCAGGAGGTCCCCCACCATAGGGTGGTCCCCCAGGAGGTATGCCACCATAGGCTGGTCCTCCTCCTGGTTGGGTCATGATTGTAGGGTTGACAGGTTGATTATGTTGGTTTCATATAGTATTTTACATTCCTGGGTAAGGGTGGTTTGACAGTAGGTCAGTGATAGAAGGAATAGCTTGGCCCCACATTGGTTGTTGTCTGATAGTTGGGTGTTTCCCCCAGTTTATTCTTTCCCCCAAAGCGAGTATGGACATGTGGCTAGGGGTTTCCCCCTGGTGATTGGTTTCCCTCAATCGAATATAGGTTGGATCTCGATGGGAGGGTATGCCCCTGTTTCAAATGATCCAGAAGTCAAGGGTTTCCCCCCGACTGGATGATGATAGGACATTTTCCTTGAGTACAGGGGTTGTCCCCCAGTGAAAGGTTGGCACATAGATGTTTGTTGTCCTAAAACCATTAGTTGACTCCCCTGGGGGGGAAATCATCCCATCGAAGGTTGTTGTCACAAAAATTTTGGATAGCCTCCTAAGAATAGTGGGGTAAATATAGGTTTCCCCCTAGTGGAGGGTGTAGACGATTGGGTCCTTGAGGGCGGTGCTAAGAAGGTTGGGACAACTTGTGATACATATGTCAATGTCGATGCTTGGGTCGAGATCACATTCAGTTGAGACTGTTGTAATGTAGAGTGTATAGGGGAGGGATGAGGGAAAGAACTTTGAAACATATGGGATATGTTAGATGTGGGGGGATGAGGAGCATGTGAAGAGGCATGTGAAGGATATTGATGCAAGAGTTTAAAAGCTGAGTGAATAGTTGTATCTAACCGATTGAAAATTTCATGGACAAAGTGTTGTTCAGGAGTCCGAATAGGATTAGATGGACCAGAAACCCGTGGCGATGTGGTGAATTCTTCTGATGGGTGGGGTCGTTGGGATTCCATGTTCACAACGTCTTCGCAACGTACAAGCAGTAGGCGAGGGTAATCGGTATCAGTTTTAGGTTCTCTAGAAGAGTTTACCTGTATGAGGATGGGGCCAAGAGGTTCGGTCAAGGGTGGATTGATAGGAGGGATAAAGCCTTCTTAAAAATTGGCTCCCTCTAGGTGTTCGATCAAAGGAGTAATAATACTTCCAGATTCATAGTGGTTTTCCTCGTGGAGTTCTTCGCAAGGATGGTCTTCGAGTGAATTGGGAGGCAAGGGTTCATAATGCAAAGGACAAAAACCTTGCATCTTCTGAGACCTATTCAAGTCTTGGTAGGTCAGGATTAAATTATGGCAATGACACTCCTAAAGCCAAGTAAAGGAAATAAACAACATGCGCTAAGAAATCTAGGAATCAAAAAAACAAATCAAAAATTCTCACAATGAGCTCACGAGTTGGTGATGAAATCCAACATTGCAGGAACATGTGAGAAGGGGATGGGGCGAGTGGGTGGATCAGTTACGTTGGTGGCCTGCTTAGTCGACAGTCAGGTCTGGCAGTATGGGCAGGATATCAAATCTAAAATTCTCCAAGAGGACTGAGAACAAGAGGATCGGAAAAATATCTAGAGGACCCTGAACAGATTCGAGATTCACGAAGTTCCAACACCAAATGAAAACATCTAATTCTCAAGAAGAACCCTCAATATATTATTGTTCCACTACATTTGGTTAAGCCTCGGAGTGATAATCTTCGTTGCTCACCCACACGCGACCTTGTTTTTAGCCCCTATGTGAGAGGGGGTTCCCGGCTATGCCTATACAAGGGTTGGATTTAAGTGTTCTTTAGTGTTCTATGGTTTGTTTTTGTGGCCTTGGACATTTTATTCACTTGTCTTAGTCCAAAGACCCTAAACCTGGACTATTGTTGGTATTCTTAGAAAATACTAGTCTAGTATATTTTATTAACGTGTGTTTGTTTTTAAAGTTGTTTTTACTCAAAGGGTTGTGCGGAAGTGAAACTTATGATGTGAAAGGACTCGACTCCAAATAGATGCAAAAGAATGAAATTTCAACCATTCTCTTCAATGAATCTTATTTATGGGAGGGAGAAGAGTACTTTTATTTTTGCTTCTTTTGTAACAGAACACCCTAATGCATATTGATTCACTTTTATTCTTGCAAATGAGAAACAAGACAATTTTTTCAACCAAACTATTGAATTATTTTCGAAATTCTTTACCAAACACAAATTGGTTCAACCATGTTCAAAAGCACTCCAAATGTAGTGTTTTTTTTTTCAAACTATATGAAAATTGAAACAAAAAATTTCTTTAACTTTTACTTTCAATCAACAATGTTCTGTAATGAATGCAAAAGTCGGAAGAAAGAACCAAACATGCAAACTTTAGGCACACAAAAAATTTCAAGTCTGGATAATAGTTTGAAGGGCTCTCCAAATATTTTGGGAAACAACAAGCACTCAAACTAATGAAAAGGAGACTTGTAAAATAAAAAAGAAATATTTTTCAAAATAATCTTCTCAAACAACTTTCAATAGCCTTCTACTTATTTTAAGGGATTAGATAAGATGATTCTGGTTGTACCCATCAATCACATAAGATGACAAAAAGGAGAAGATAAATTTCATAAATTTCAAAAGGATTTGAAGCAAAATCAGTGAGATAGGCTTAAGGAAGGTCTGGAGTGTTGAAGGAGACTAGTGGAAATGGACATGAGTAAGTTTTTTGAAGGATAACTCTTCAAAAAAGGTTTTCAAGAGGATGGTCGCTCCCTACTAAGGGAAACATAGTGACTTGGTTGCTCCCTACAAAGGGAGACAGAGTGACATGGTCGCTCCCTAGTGAAAGAAATAAGGCGACCAGAAGGTATGGTCACACCTGATAGGCTTAGGAGCAGAGATGGTTTCTCCCCCAAGGAAGTAAAAGGGAGACCTGAAGGTCTTGGGTCACTCTGTGTACACTGGGAAAGTGTGACCAAAACAGAGAAATGAAAAGATGCTAGATCTGGATGAGATCTATCAGATCCAAAGTGCACATTTATTCAACTAGACTTAGGAAAGAGTACAACAAAGGTTGTAAATCAGATCATGACACTTAAGTGGATGAAGATCTTAGAAAGAAAACGCATAAAGAAGGAAGAAATCACATAAAGGGAATTCCCCAGTACGGTCTCCAATCTGTTGTAGGGAGTTTGATCCTTGTAGGATTTGAACTCCCTTAGGTTCTTCCTATACCTAAGACAGAGATAGAGGTGTAATCTAAGTAAAAATCAAAGATCTTATCTATATGATTAAAGAAACTAGGAGTCCTTGTGATGAGGAATCATACTTGATTCCCGAAGTTTGTCCCTGCATGCTCCTGGTTGGTTTCTTGTGTGAAGTTTATTTCTTCTCCGAGAGACAGTGTTCTGCACACAATAAAACAATATCCTTACCAAGATCAAAGTAGACGCATACAAATCAATGAAAAATCTACTAATAGATTATAGCATATAACTCTATTAAGCTTTTCAAAATGAACATATGTAAGCAAATAAATAATTGAATAAAGGGAAACGTCCAGTACACCTTCTATCAATCATTGAAATAAGATTACAACTTATAAACAGAGAAGTTGATGCAACAACCTCTTTCCAAGTTCCTTGCCCAAATCTAGTAGCCAAAGTAGCATCATAAGTTTACTAGATCTTTCCTCCCTCTTCCCATGAGAATGAAATGGTTTTTATAGGGATTTAGGGATAAGGCCATATGGTTATTAGGATAATATCTTGGAGCTCATAATGGAAGCCCTCTTGAGGCTAAACCCTGAGAAATCAATGAGGAGGTCTCATCCATTGCAACCAAATCCAAAAATGGGAGTTTCTAGTCTTGTTCGCTCCCTAGGCACACAAACAGAGTGATCGTTCACCCCCTGGTAGGCCAAAAGGAGCGACCAACCCTTTTGGTCGCACCCTTACTGAAGGAAAAGGGCGACCAAGTGGGAATTTGGCTGGAAACTCGGGGAAGAAGTGGTGAAAGTTGTTGAATTGGATAGGTGACCTCTAGGAGACGATGGCTTGGTGGGTAGGAGGTTAATAACTATATAACAATATTGGTACATGGAAATTGTTGTGTGTGTGTGTGTGTGTGTGTCTGTGTGTGTGTGTGTGTGTGTGTGTGTGTGTGTGTGTGTGTGTGTGTGTGTGTGTTGTATTGTTCTTATTTTAGGCTGGTACACAAAACTCTTCTTTTGTCTCAATGTCACAAACATAAACCCATTGACTTAGGTAACCAGTGAGAGGGTGCTCTAAGCTTGACTATATCTTTTCTATCTAATCCCTTAAGGTTACCAAGGATGCCTCCCTTTGGTTGGACCTCATCCATCCCTAAAACGTGGGGATTTCCTATTAAGGTGACAGTGGCGGGTTATCATGTAGTTATGCAAGATTTAATTTACTTGTCTTGGGCTCGAACTAGTACAAATTGTGTGATAACACCTCCCATAAGTAATTAAACTCAATATCGAGGGTTGGAGTCATATTCAAGCCCTTTGTTATGAATAGATACCATTGAAGTTCAACCCTTGCCTTGAGTACGGTCACTTCACAAAAACATTCCCAAGTACACAAAAAACATAACCCCCTTTGAAGTAGGATCCTCCCCCCCAAAACTACAATTAGAAAGAAGCATTCAAACCTATGCCCAGAAGGTGCAAGAAACAATAGTCCAAGGGATATCATTCTGCAAAGAGACCTCAAATCTAACCGTCTGATCTTTACACTAACATATTTGAAATCCTTGAAGAATAGGAGGAAGTATATAAGGAGAATCTGAAGACTCGCCCTGATCCAACATCTAGGTCAACAACAAAAGATGAAGACTAAGTAGATAAAACAGTTCCAAATATTAAGGATGGAACCTCTTTTGAGGTAAGTACAACAACTCCACAAGAGAATGAACCAAAATTATAAGATGAGGAGTCAAAAGAAGAAAAGGAGGACAAGGAGGAAATGATGAGTGAAGTCCCTGAAGCCTTTGATTCTCCTTCCTTTGTAGAATTTTTAAAGAAAGACCTGCATTCCTCTCCTCCGCTGACAAGGGGAAGGAAATCAAGTTGAGAATATGGAGAGAAAGAGGCAGAATCAAATATCTTATTGGTCAACTAGTGAACTCCAAACTCCACCTTGTTTAGTGGGAGGGGGCGGGGAGTTTTGCATAAAAGATAGTTTTCTTTTGTTTTTGTATTATTTTATGGAAGTAATTTGTTAGAACTTTCTCTTGTACTCATGAAGCATTAATACTAAATTATGAATGCCAAGGGTTGGATCTCTCCCTTTCATTCTTTTTTATAGGGGAAGGATTGTTTTACATTCCATTTTTGCTCCTGTTCAAATCCTCTGTAGCAGTATTTTGTTGTATCTCTGTTGCAAGCTTTGCTACAATATTTTACTAATATAAAATTTCTTAGTTATAGTTAATGTATCATTTAATGAGAATAAAAATATATTCAAAACAACATTAATCAATGCAAGAATACACGCAAATGAATAGAGTATGTTCATTGTGAATCAATGGCACTCAAATTACTTCTTTAGTTGGCCCATGAACATGGGGTCCAACGAATTCAAAATTTTGGTGACTATCTCTTTGTCATCAAATGTATTAGAAAGGAAACACAAATCAGAAATTTCACCTTACATCCCCTTTATGATGATATACAAATGCAGATGACAACTTTCTCACATATCTCTTTGTCTCGTGTATAAAAGGACATGAACAACATAGCAGATGGCCTTTCAAAAGTTGGATTGATATTGGAACATTGTACCTGGATTACTTCCATTCTACATGATGGTCACTCCACATATTTTACACATTCTCCTTGGATATAATGAAATAGTTTTATTTTTCTCACTAAGGGTTGATCCCAGCTTTACTTTTTTTATTAAACTACCAATGTAGCTTTTAGAGAAAATAAACAACATGTTGATATATATACGTATTTTAAGTATTTTTTGAGGAAGAAATACCTTGTCGTTATATGTATAAATATAGGCAAGTCTGAAGATGGTATCTACTCTAAATGGATGTTGAGCTCTTTTTTGAATGCTAGGAGACATATGACTTTGTAATTTTGTTTATTATAAATAAAATTATGGATTTTTTTCTTGGGAAAAAGAAAAGAAAAGAATGTGTTCTTTAACTCAAACTTTTCACTGATATTATATAAAATCAACACCCAAAAGAGTGGATTACACTCATTAACTCAACGCTTTAGTTAATACACTAACTCTAAACAAAGCAAATCAAAATTCTATGATGAAAGAGAGGGAAAAAATAAAAATAAATAGAAACATATTTAAATGTCATTTAAAGGCTTCCATATGGTCAAGCAAATATAATTGTAGCCTAATGTATAACTCTTTGTTTATGGCATTCAAACCATTGACCAAAACCACCAAATATAGAATTATTTGTACATCTATTATTAAATCCATTGGAGAAGAAAGAAAAAATAACCATAACAACATTAGGTTGACTTCAAATTTGTTTGTTTGGGACATTAGTTATATGTTTAGTTGTCATTAAATTGAAACCAATGTTAAAGTTCAATGTTCCTTCAAATAAGGCTACCTACTATTTTAAACTTACCATGCATAGAAACCAATTAACCATCTCAAAGCAATGTGTGATACTATCATCGATTCACAATAAACAACATGTCCAGACATAGACTCTATAATATATATAATTGAAACATGATAGGCATATCCTCAATTGACAATACTAAGATGTGCATTTATTTGAATATGAAAAAAACAAGAGGAAGTTCATATAAAGACAAGAAGTGCATTTATTTATAAATATAGACGTCAAGAATTTTGTATATGAGTTTCCTCTCTATTCATCATTGTTCATATCTTCCTAGGCCCTATAATATTTCCAAATATAACTTGTTGACTCGTGATTCGTCACCTACTATAAGAGCTCACAAAGAGTTGTGAAGCCTATGTATATTTAAAAATTATTTAAATAGTTATAATAGGTGGGGTTCCCAAGAGAAAACATTGGAATGATAAAGTCCTTGTATGACATTCTCTTTCTCAACATTTTGGCATGGTATCAGTTTTAGTTCGAGGCATCATTTCAAATATGGCATTTAAAATCA
>JASDQU010107156.1:157101-185776 GCA_032191745.1 Picea mariana
GTATATCCTGTGTTGATGTGCTTTGTGCTATGTTGTTTATGTTGTTTATGTATTTAATTTCTTAATCCATTGATGCTCAAGTTCTTTATGTATGAGTGAATGTTAGATCTACTCTGATGTTATGTGCTACTAGCTAGATATTCTTAGATCTTGGGTAATACTACATTGCTTTGTAACAAGGGTTTGACCTGCGATGTGAATAAGGGTTAGAATACTAATGAATGCTAATTGCTAAGTGCTATGTTAAGTATTATGATCACAGATCTTTGTCCCAGCTAGGTTGTAGACACTTGAGTCCTGCAAACCCCCCTGCATCTACCTCAGGTGAGACTTCATCTACTTCGCAGGTGTTGCCGAAAGGGCCGGTAGTTAGGGTTATGTTGGTGTGTTGTTGAAGCGTTGAACCCTGGATCTGCCCCTGTGCCAACAAATGGCTCTATTGTCGAGACCTAAAACTGTGATTGTTGGGAACCAAAGAAAAGAGAAAGCTTTGTGCATAGATATGTTGTTGTAGTGTGCAATATTCTACTTGACTTGTGAAGCTCTGTGCTAAGAGAAGGAAGCCTGATCTTAAGAAAGAGGTAAGATCTTAAAGCTTTGTGCTCTGGTAAAGGTAAGATAAGTGGAAATTTTTGCTTCGAAAGTATGGATCTAGGTATGTTTGATAGATTTGGTCCTAGTCTCAAAACTAGGGCACAACTAGAAGAGAGAATATTTGATATGAATAGATCTGATAGAGATAGTGTAAGATATGTTATTCCTATGCATAGAAATATTTTTTGGACTAACAAGTGGATGCAGGACCCTAGAAAGAATTTTTGCAAATTGCAGGTCCATCATTGTGATCCCAGTGTGCAGTACAAGAAAGGTTGGGGATCGTTGTTGGGCCCAAGATATGATCACTTTTATGATGGTTATTATACACTTTTGCCACATGTACATATGCGTTTTTCATCTTTTAAAGGAGGTTTTTGAGTAATTTTATGATAAAACGGTATGATCAGCATAAGGTACATGTAATTCATGTTCAATGATTGTATTACGTATAATTCATCATGTTTTATGATTACCAAGATCTAATTCACGTTTTTATGGTGTTACAAGGCAAAAACTCACCACATTTATGCTTCTGGCACTCCTTCCAGTACTCATTCTGGCACTCTGTCCAGCACTGCATATTGCACAAAAATGGAGGGTGACTTGGTGGTTAAGGTATTGAAGGCCAGTGATGGGAAAATTGTGCACGTGGGTTTTGTTCATAATTTCCCCCTCCAGCTACTGAGCTCCAGACAACTCAGTTTCAATGTCCAAAGAGGGCGATTATTGGCTCGCTTTGTTTTATCAGTTAGGGCATCATTTATTGTAATTTTCCAAAATTAGAAGTGGTTCGACCCTCCTGTGGTCGACCACTTGGTATGTAAGCTTATAAATACCACTAGGATGGTCAGAAGATTGTTAACCAAGTAGAAGAACCAGTGTATTGGAGACAAACTCATTTTTTCTCTGTTTTGATATTTTACATTGCCAGAACTGCGTTTTCAAGTTTTAATGGTGAATTCATCTTGTTGAGCTCGTGGTGTGATTTTAGAGAGTGACCACGACTTGTTGGGGGGCCCACCAGCAGTCTGGTAACTGTCTTCATGTTTGTTTATGCATTTCCTAATTTAATTGTTCTCTTTTATTTTCTGTACATGCATATTTTTATTGTGTTAACTAGTTTGTTGAAGTTTAATTGTTTTGACTCTCTTTTGCAGGATAGAATGATGAGATGTGTTAGCATGCATTGATCTTGTAGATTAGGAACAGACTTGCAAATCTTTATACTAACCCCATGTGCATTTAGATGTTACATTATTCTTGATTTATTATTTTATAGTCAAGTTTAAAACAGAGTTTAATTGGAATAGAACAGAGTTTGATTTGGGTTTTCTTTGACAAGGATTGATGGATGGATAGAATTAATTCCAGTTTTTAATTATAGCTTGCTTATTTCAGTTTTATATAGATCTCATTTAATTAGTTGTTGGTTAATGTAGATTGTTAATTTACTTTTCAATATCATAGTTTAATTGTTGTTTTTAATTATTTTCTTATTGCAGTTTGAATGGTTAGAGTAGACATAGTATAGTTTTGTTTTACGCAATTTCATTTCCTCGAATTAAAATGTAATTACATTTCTTAGTTAATGGTTGAATCTAGTTTTGCTTACATAGTATAGGAATCTGATAATGATCTTGTTATGTTGTTGATGGTTTATACATGAATATGCAGGGTATTTAACATTATTTTTGTCATGGCTAAATTCTCATTGAATTGTCTAATCCATACCTTTCACTTTGCCATTGAGATTAGTGTTCAGCTCATACTACTTGAATTTTCCTTTGTTGTCAAGTGCCATTGAGATATTATCCGACACCGAAGACATTCACACAACCACCATCATTATATTTGAATTGTCACAGGTTAAAGAATAGTTCTCTTGATTTCATAGATTAAAGAATAGTTTCCTACTTTCATAGATCAGAATAGATAGTTTCTTGATTTCATAGTTTAGAAAATAGTCTTATTTGTTGTTGTAGGGTAGATAGACTTTGTTTTGATAGATTAGATAGTAGTTTGCTTGTCATAGATTAAAAATTAGTGGTAGCCTTTCTTTCTTTCAATAAAATAGATTTCCTTTCATGCATTAGAAATAGTTTTGCATTGAGCATTTAGTCCAGTTACCTCTTAGATTTCCTTTCATGCATTAGAAATAGTTTTGCTTTAAGCATTTAGTCCACTTGCTTCTTAGGTTAGATAGTTTTTCAATGAGAAGTTTTACTTTGATTGCTTGTGGTATTTAGTTGTCTTTGCTTACTTGTCTTTTGCTTTAGTAGGTTAGTTAGGTGCCTTTACTTACTTGTCTCTTTCTTTAGTAGGCTAGTTAGGTGTCTTTTCTTACTTGTTTATTTTCTTTAATAGGTTAGTTAGGTGTCTTTGCTTACTTGCTTATTTAGCTGCTTTCATAGGGTAGTTTCTCTTTGAATGTAGGTTGGCAAGTTAAATAAGTTTTCTTTTGTCATTTTCTTATTATGCTTAGTAGCTTGCTTATTGCTTCATGTTGAACTAGTTTGCTTTACATAGGGTTTTACTTGCTTTCTTTGGAACTATCCATCGATCCTTGGCCCAAAAGTACTTAGGTCACCTAGTTTAAATTTTCTTAGTAGGGTTTTCTCATTAGATAGTTTTGCTTGAGTAAATTAGCCTTAGGTAGCTACCTTCCTTAGTTAGACTATACTCCTACTAGCCTTCTACCTTTGGCATATATTTTTCTACAACTCTAAATTTACTTACCCCGGGTTGACAATTTAATTGAGGGATTTTAGTGTGTTTTTAGTGCATATATAACACCCATCATTTTTGGTGGTTAAGACATTGGCGGCCAGTGATGGGAAAACTGGGCACGTGGGTTTTGTTCATAATTTCCCCCTCCAACTACTGAGCTCCAGACAACTCAGTTTCAGTTGTCCAAAGAGGGTTATTATTGGCTCGCTCTATTTTATCAGTTAGGGAATCATTTCTTGTAATTTGTCGAAATTAGAAGTGGTTTGACCTTCCTGTGGTTGACCACTTGGTCTGTAAGCTTATAAATACCACTAGGATGGTCATAAGATTGTTAACCAAGTAGAAGAACTAGTGTATTGGAGACAAACTCATTTTTTCTCTGTTTTGATATTTTGCATTGCCAGAATTATGCCAGAACTGTGTTTTCAAGTTTTAATGGTGAATTCATTTTGTTGAGCTCGTGGTGTGATTTTAGAGAGTGACCACGACTTGCTGGGAGGCCCATCAACAGTTTGGTAACTGTCTTCATGTTTGTTTATGCATTTCCTAATTTAATTGTTCTCTTTTATTTTCTGTACATGCATATTTTTATTGTGTTAACTAGTTTGTTGTAGTTTAATTGTTTTGACTCTCTTTTGCAGGATAGAATGATGAGATGTGTTAGCATGCATTGATCTTATAGATTAGGAATAGACTTGCAAGTCTCTATACTAACCCCATGTGCATTTAGATGTTATATTATGCTTGATTTATGATTTTATAGTCAAGTTTAAAACATAGTTTAATTGGAATAGAACAGAGTTTGATTTGGGTTTTCTTTGACAAGGATTGATGGATGGATAGAATTAATTCTAGTTTTTTTTTATAGCTTGCTTATTTCATTTTTATATAGATCTCATTTAATTAGTTGTTGGTTAATGTAGATTGTTAATTTACTTTTCAATATCATAGTTTAATTGTTGTTTTTAATTATTTCCTTATTGTAGTTTGAATGGTTAGAGTAGACATAGTATAGTTTTGTTTTACGCAATTTGCTTTCCTAGAATTAAAATGTAATTACATTTCTTAGTTAATTGTTGAATCTAGTTTTTCTTACATAGTATAGGAATCTAATGATGATCTCGTTATGTTGTTGATGGTTTATACATGAATATGCAGGGTATTTAACATTATTTTTGTCATGGCTAAATTCTCATTGGATTGTCTAATCCATACCTTTCACTTTGCCATTGAGATTAGTGTTGAGCTCATACCACTTGAATTGTCCTTTGTTTTCAAGTGCCATTGAAATATTCTCTGACACCGAAGACATTCACACAACCACCAGCATTATATTTGAATTGTCACGGGTTAAATAATAGCTCTCTTGCTTTCATAGATTAAAGAATAGTTTCCTGCTTTCATAGATCACAATATATAGTTTCTTTCTTTCAGTTTAGAAAATAGTTTTATTTGTTGTTGTAGGGTAGATAGACTTTGCTTTGATAGATTAGATAGTAGTTTGCTTGTCATAGATTAAGAATTAGTGGTAGCCTTTCTTTCTTTCAATAAAATAGATTTACTTTCATGGATTAGAAATAGTTTTTCATAGAGCATTTAGTCCAGTTGTCTCTTAGATTTCCTTTCATGCATTAGAAATAGTTTTGCATTAAGCATTTAGTCCACTTGGCTCTTAGGCTATATAGTTTTTCAATGAGAAGTTTTACTTTGATTGCTTGCAATATTTAGTTTTCTTTTCTTACTTGTCTTTTTCTTTAGTAGGTTAGTTAGGTTCCTTTACTTACTTGTCTCTTGCTTTAGTAGGTTATAGAGGTGTCTTTTCTTACTTGTTTATTTTCTTTAATAGGTTAGTTAGGTGTATTTGCTTACTTGATTATTTATTTTCTTTCATAGGGTAGTTTCTCATTGAATGTAGGTTGGCAAATTAAAAAAGTTTTCTTTTGTCATTTGCTTATAATGCTTAGTAGTTTGCTTATTGCTTCCTATTAAACTAGTTTTCTTTACATAGGGTTTTACTTGCTTTCTTAGGAACTATCCATCGATCCTTGGCCAAAAAGTACTTAGGTCACCCAGTTTCAATTTGCTTAGTAGGGTTTGCTCATTAGATAGTTTTTCTTGAGTAGCTTAGGCTTAGATAGCTACCTTCCTTAGTTAGACTATACTCCCAGCCTTCTACCTTTGGCATATATTTTTCTACAACTCTAAGTTTACTTACCCTGGGTTGACAATTTAATTGAGGGTTTTTAGTGTGTTTTTAGTGCATATATAACACCCATCTTTTTTGGCATCGTTGCCAGGGATTTGTCTCAAGGTAAGAAGTAATTAGGAATTAGATCATTTCTAGACCTTAGCATTAGTTTGGTGGCAGGGGAACTTTAAGACGATAGGTAAGAACCTGTGCATCTGCTATAGTAGGCTCCCCCAAACCCAATGGTAGTTTTTCCTTTTGTTTTTATTTTTCATGAATATACCTATGAATCAAATGATAGATTTTTGTTTTTGTTTTTGCTTTCTTTCATGAATAGGCCTAGATACCCACAAGGTAGATACATTAAATAAAAATCTTACCTTTCAACCAAGGTTCCTTCTGATCTCTTTGGAAGGAACATTCCGCTTATAAAATACGCAGACCGATACCGAAAAACATGAGCTAGCTCAACTCAAAGAGATAAAATAGTCTCTGAAGAGACTAATACAAGGAACACTATAGAACAAGAAATTGAAGCATCAATCATATTAGGACAGGAAGCAAGACCACTCGAGTCTTCCACAGAACCAAACAACACAACCTTTTCTTTTACACCACCACTAGGGGACCCTAACTTTAAAGATATCATAGATCCTGAACAGGTGAATCTTTTGTTTGGTATTTTAGCCAATGTAATCATCTCTCAAATTGACACAGAAACTTTGGCACCAATAGTCTCAACCGGCTCGAGTAGAGTCCCAGATATCCAATCCATAGGAAGACCTTTCCATCAAAGGGAAACCTTGTTTTCTTCAAAAGTAAAACCACTTAGGTATTCTGTTTTTGGAAACCAAGCCAATATTGTTGATCAAGAGAACCATAACAATGTAATACACAGAGAGGAAGAAGAAACTGGAAACCAAACCGAAACTACCTTCGGGTTTCTGATTTTGGACACCACTCCAAATGTCAACATGAAGAATATTCCTCTCTCAAAACTGCCTACCTTTTATGGTAAAAACAATGAATATCTAGACACCTTCCTATTTGAATTTGAAATCTTGTGTAGGAGCTACAACTATGTACAAGATGCCCAGAAATTAAAACTCTTTCCTACCACCCTCAAAGACTCTGCACTAAGATGGTTCATGGGGTTGGGAGAATCCAGTATTAGGTCTTGGGAAGCCATGAAAGACATCTTTCTTAAGAAGTACCAAGACTACTGGAAGACCAAAGAGTATCTTAATGAAATCTTTAAATCCAACAATTAAAAGACGAGATCCGTGAAGATTATATGGAAAGATTTGGTTACATCTCCCAAAGGTCAAAATACCATGGCCTCCTAGAGGATGCAATTAGGGATCTTTTCCTTAATGGAATTTCAAAAGAATATTTAGAGATGCTTAACTTGATTGCATCAGGTGACATCTCTCATAAACCATTTTATGAAATATGTGAAATGTGTAAAAATTACTCAAGGAGTAGAGCCAAAATAGGGAAGAATGTTCGGGACCCTTACAATAGAAGCTTAAAACCAGTTAGTTCAGGTGGTATTACGAGAGCAGAGATAGGGAACCTTTTAGAAAACTTTAAGACTGACATCTTAAGCACAATAGGTTCCCAGTTGGATACCCTTAAACTCAAAAAGAAACAGGAGGAGAAAAATGTAGCAATGAGCATATATTGCCCAAGATGCAGGAGAAAGCATTCCTCAAGGGCATGCCCATTAGATAAAGTTTCAATTTTTGGCTTATGTACAGAAGACCATGTGACTAAAAAATGTCCATCGTTTTCCAGTTTATTAGCCATCTATAGGAGTGGAGATCCTAGGGATTTTTCTTATTCACCTAGGAGGCCATGGAAGCCTAGGAATCAACCCACATACCCGGATCTACAGTCTCAAGTTCCACCCTATTATCAACAACAACAACGGTGGAACTCACCAGGTTGGAAAAACTGGTCTAATCAATACCAACATCCTTGGATTCAAGGATGGAGGGGAGGACACAATCAAGGAAACCCTCAAGCTCCACCTATCCCTATGTCCAACCATCCTTATCCTCAGTTCCCACCGAGCACTCCACAACTTTTTCCAGGATTTGTTCCACCACCTTTACCTCCTATTCCACAACAACAACCGCTACAATATCAAAATGAAAGCTCCTCGAGACCAACACTATTACCGGCACAGCCATTGCCAAACCCCAATAATAAGCCCCCTCAACCTCTTAACAATGTTGAGATGTAGGCTTTACCAACATATGTTATTACTCATGTTCCATTATAGAAAATTCAACTAAGATCGGGAAAAGTTCTAGATAGGTAGAGACCTTCAATAGTCATTCAGGAAGAGGAAGAAGAAGAAACCACCAAACAACCCATGGATGACACTAGGTGGGAATATGTTATTATCCAAAAGAATCAAGAACCCAAGCTTCCCCAAAATGAACCTTCACAAATTACGAAGGTCCCTCCTTATCCAGACCGATTAGTAATCGAGAAACTTACCACCCGACCAGAATTTGACATTTCGAATGAATTGAAAACTATTTGTGTCAATATTCCCCTGCTTCAAGCCATTAAAGACATTCCAATCTATATCAAGGTAGTCAAAGAATTGTGTATTAAGAAGCCAGGTAGGAATCAAAAGGACCCTCCTACAGTACATTTGGTAGGAGGAATTTTCGAATACATATCAGAGCAGCCAAAACTAGCAAAATGTGGGAACCCAGGAAACCTCGTAGTGACCATAACCATTAATGAGGTCTCCATTGGAAACACTCTCATAGACCTAGGGGCATCCATAAATGTTATGATCGATACTACCTTGGAACAATTACAGTTACAACCTCTTCTTCGGCCTGCCCCAACCATTTTGGAATTAGCAGATAAAACTAGGGTTATACCTGAAGGAATTTTAGATGATATCATGGTTACTTTAGCTGCATGGGAGTACCCAGTAGATTTTTTTGTCATTCACTCAAAGGATCCTAGCAAAGGCCACCCCGTTATTTTGGGAAGACCTTGGCTAGCCACAACCAATGCATTTATTGGTTGTAGAGAAGGAGAAATGCCCATCTTGAATGGTCTCTCTATCCATAAGCTCACCATTTACCCTCCAACTCAACCTATTATGGAGAATATATGGTGGCATGAATTTCCATATGAGAACAAAGACTGGGAAGAACCCGTATTGCCTAGTGACCATGCAAGGGCACTTTAGGAGCATACACCAGAAAATGTGTTAAACTAGTTCATTTCTGCTATCACATGTGTGGATTTTCCACAGTATTTTCCCCAATTTGAGTACATGTTTGGGGAATAATTTCAAGAACAATCAGACCCATCCATTTTGTCTTCGACATATTTTTATTTTCGAAATATATCAGTCTTCCATGTCTTATACTATGTCCTATGAGATTAGTCTAGGGAAATTTTTACATATAAACTCTGGGCTAGATACAGACCAACAGAAACAGTTAGTAGATATCCTTAAAGAACAAACAAGAGAATTTTCCTGGGAATACACTGACATGAAGGGTATACACCCTGACACATGCATCCATCACATATATACCCAGGGGGAAGTAACACCTGTTAGGAAACCCCAGAGAAGGATGAACCCAACACTCAAAGATATAGTCAAGGAGGACATTCAAAAGTTGCTAAATGTTATATTTATCTATCCCATCTCCGATAGTAAGTGGGTATCCCCACTTGTAGTGGTTCCAAAGAAAGTGACCGAGAAATGGATAATTTGTGTTGATTTCCGGGAACTCAACAAGGCCACTCTGAAAGACTACTTTCCTCTCCCTTTCATTGACCAGGTTCTAGATACCTTGTCTGAAAAGAAGTATTTCTCCTTTATAGATGGGTACAGTGGGTAAAACCATATTCTTATAGAACCTGAGGACTAGGACAAGACTACCTTTACTTGTCCTTGGGGCACCTATGTCTATAGGGTCTAACCATTTGGATTGTGTAATGCCCCTGCCACTTTTCAACAAGTAGTATTAGGGATATTTTTCGATCTTATTCATGATTGTGTGGAGGTATACATGGATGACTTCACAGTCTATAGAAACACTTACCAGGAAGCCTTAGACAACTTAGAAAAATTCCTCATCCGATGCCAGGAAATGAACTGATCTCTAAGTCATGAAAAATGCAAAATGTTGTGAACTGAAGGAGTGGTTCTAGGACATCATGTTTCATCTGAAGGGATAAAAGTCGATCCTGCAAATATTGAGGTCATTGTCAAACTTCCACCCCCAAAGAATCAGAAAGAGGTGAGAATATTTGTTGGACATGTCGGATATTACCAACGATTTATTGAAAATTTTACAAAGATCGTTGCATCTATGTTTGGATTATTAATAAAAGATGTTGATTTTGTTTGGACTAGGCAATGTCAAACTACCTTTGAAACCCTGAAAGATAAGTTGTTTGTAGCACCAGTTATTAGAGGGACCAATTGGACTCTCCCATTTCATATATCCACTGATGCCTCCGACACCACAATAGGAGGGGTATTAGGGCAGAAAGAGGACCAACAGTCCTATGCCATTTATTTTGTAAGCAAGAACTTGTCCCCTGCCGAGTGAAACTACACAGTCACCGAGAAGGAATTCTTGACAGTTGTTCATGCTATCAACAAATTTTTTCATTACATTATAGGTTATGAAGTATTTGTACACACTGACAATTCTACCATTAGATTCCTCATGAACAAACCTATAACTAATGGCCAAGTGACTAGGTGGCTCTTGTTATTGCAAGAATTTAATATTATTGTTCTTAACTGACTTGGAAAGGATAATGTAGTAGCTGACTTTATTTCCCGAATAAAAAATGAGGATGATGATATCCCTGTAGATGATAGTTTCCCAGGCGAGCACCTCTTTTCCCTCTCTGTCAACACCCCATGGTTTGCGGATATGGAAAACTATCTGGCCACTAGGAAGTTACCATCTCATTTGTCACCTCATGAAAAGCGGAAAATTATTACACAAAGTGCTAATTACTCTTGGGTTGGTCATGATATTTTTTGCATAGGTCCTAATTTTATTATTCGTAGATGTGTTCGAGAGGACGAGGTACTTGATATACTACGAAGTTGTCATGATGGACCATGTGGTGGCCATTTTTCTGACAAACGTACAACATATAAGGTGTTACATTCGGGTTACTATTGGCCTAGCATTTTCAAAGATGATGCCAAGAATGTGAGAAGTTGTGATAGTTGCCAAAGGATAGGAAGACCTACGTCATCTAACGAAATACCTTTGCAGGCCCAAGTTATGATAGAACCCTTCAAAAAATGGGCCCTCGACTTTGTAGGACCAATTTCACCCATGTCCCATAAGAAGAACTATATTTTGGTTTGTACGGACTATGTCACCAAATGGGTAGATGAAAAAGCCCTATTCAGGGCTACAGAGAAGTATGTTGTCGAATTTATCTATGAAGACATATTTACCCGCTTCAGTGTCCCTCGTGAAATTGTTAACGACCAAGGCACTCAATTTACTTCCAAGATGATGAAAGAGATAACAGAGAAATATGGGATTAAACACCATAAATATTCTCCACACCACCCGCAAGCCAATGGTCAGGTAGAATCCAAAAACAAAGTTCTGGAAGCCATCTTGACCAAGAATGTTCAGTTACATCACTGAAATTGGGTTGATAGGCTCCCAGAGGCTTTGTGGTCATATCGAACTACCTAGAGAAATACCATTGGACATACCCCTTATGAGCTAGTGTACGAGAAACAAGTACTTTTACCTATAGAATTCCAAATAAGGACCTTCCGTATTGCTGCAAAATTAGGATTGAACCTGGATGAGGCTCAAAAGAAACGAGCCCTACAACTAAATGAGTTGGATGAAATCAGACAAGATGCCATCCAACGAACAATATTAGTCCAAAACCAGAGGAGCAAGTCGAATGAAAAGTTTATTAAGAAGAAGCACTTCCAGCCTGGTGATTGGGCCTTGTTGTTTGATTCCCGATTCAAAACCTTCAAAGGCAAACTCACCACCCGATGGTTGGGTCCTTATGAGGTAGACATTGTTTATGACAATGGAGCTGTAAAAATTAAAACAATTGATGATGGACAAGTCTTCTTTGTGGTAAATGGACACTGACTTAAGTTTTATCATAAGCCCATTTCCAGAGAATATTTTCAACAGGTCATGACAACTGACAAGGAATTGGCCTTAGTAGAAGGGGAATTTCCCCCTTGTTCTTGAAAAAAAATTTGAATTTCCTACTGTATATATGTAAATAGTTTTTGAATTTTGTTAATAAGACAATTCTAGATATTTCTGTAAGTGTTTATTTCACCAGGAGTACATAGTTTCAAGGATTTTTTTTCAATAAACATTGTTATACTTGAATTTTGTGATTGTTAAGGCATCAAATGAATAGTGATTTATTGTAATTAGCCATATTTTTGCAAAAAAAAAATTCTTATTTTTTAAGGCATTCTAAGCAGTTGCTCTTGAAACTCTTCACCACTGTATAAGGAAGTCATGCCATAACTATGAAGCCTAGAGGTATCTCGTATAATTTTTCCAAGAAACCTCAGTAAGTGAGTCAAGTGTCTTTATCAAAGAGTAACAAGGAGGTCTATATAGCAGTTAGTCATGGAAACATCATAATAATTACAAACGAAGAAAGTAAGTTGAGCCTAGAGATACCTTTCTGTTCTTTCTCAATGGTACCATCCACTACACACTAAATAGCTTGATTATGTCATATCTTTAGATAGGCCACGTCCGCTTAAGTACCCCTTACATCAGGACAATCACTAATAATATAATGGAAATTCATCCTCTAACATAAATACCATCCCAATTAAAAAGAAAATAAAATAAAAAGTTGTTTCAGAGTTGTTCCCCCATCTTCTTGCATAAGAAATCTTATACAAAAATCTTAAAAGTTGGAGGGCTAGTCTCTGAGGGTTTAAGAGGCTAACCCGCCGGGATACTAAACAGGTCTGCTGACAGCAGGTATCGGTCTGTGGTATGACTAGGTAAACATGTCGGAGTATTGAACAGGCTTGCTGGTAGCGGGGCATTCTACCTAGAGAGGATGGTAATCTGACAAAAATAAATCATAAAATTAAACTTGTCCTGATGTACGGAATTACTTGCAGACAAAGCTGACATGAAATATGTGTGGTTAAGCTAAGGTTAATAAATCTCATACACTTTCCATTAGAAAATAACTCTAAGACTATCTTGAAACTCTCTTGCCTACCTCATCTTATCTATATATAAGATCTCTTATCCTATAGGTGGGGCCATCTCCTAACTGTCTCGTTAGACCAATCTGTGAAATTTTATCTTTACACTTGACATACTATAAATCTTTGGCTATTGGGGGATACTCATTGGTTTCCTATACTTTTGATTGTGAGGTGTCACAATACTTAGGTGTGGGGGAGGGGTTCATGAGCTGGCAAATGATCATTGCCTAGAGAAGTAGATCTTTGCAAGAATTCTTTTGTATTATTTCTATGATACAGGTTATTACATTGATAGTCATGTTATTTTTGAAATGCTTAACTCATGTGTGCTATAAATTATTGAACACATAATTAACAGACCACTCTTTATCGGTTTATCGTTTCATTATAAGCTGCATATTGTAGGTTTGACAATACATTTTTATGCTTGTTATAACCTATTCATTGTAGGTTTTTGACATTATATGTCATATGAAAGAAGATTGAGTGAGCATGAAGCATCTTGCCTCTGCTCATTAACTACTGTGATTGTCAAAAACACTTCAAAGTTGCAAGCTATCCATTATAAGAGGTGAAAATGCACTTAACACATAGGTATCGGATGAAGTATCGTATGAGGTACTAGATGAAGTGTCGTATGAGGTGTCGAACGAGGTGCCATGTGAATTACACATCAGTAACTGTCCTAGATTCCAGGTAACCAGAATTCGCTTACATTCAATTAAATTGGTTACAGGCATTGATTAAAATATTGTTCATATTTTTATGATCAAATGTCCAAGTAAAAAGACTTTGAAATTGATCTAAATAAGCATCATTACATTGCCCAAAAATTGAGCCTTCGAATTCGAATTCTCCACACATGGAAGCTCGGGCCCAACCTCTGCCATCTTGTCCTCTGTCCAAAAATGCATTCGGCATGTGCTCAATATATGCCACTACTTGGCTCGATTATGCCCTTGCTTGGTGAATTCCAACTCTTTCACAATTCCCAGGAGATACGAACCCTCCTCCTATGCAAACTTGTTTTCCATTCCCGAATTTGCACAGTGCAGAGAAGTGTTTTTGCGCGTTGGCTGGGGGCCATTTCTGTCTAGCTTGTAGGGCCATGATGATGGCCTCTCTATGCAATTTACAGTTGGTTTCGATGGTAATACAACACATGTAGGGTCTCTTACCTTTGAAGTCACAGAGAGTCCATTGTTGTTGCAACAAAGCTCCCAAGAATGGGAGATAGATGGTTCAAAAAACACCAATTGTCGCGCTCAATTTACAACAGGGTGTTTAAGCCCGAATTCGAGAGCATTTCAGGAGAAAAAGGGTATTCTAAGGAGTGTATAAAGTCAGAATTGGTCAACCCCCTCATCATCATCACAAGGTTAATTACATGTGAAGGTAGATACTCTACTTTCAAAGCTTATCATTTTAGATTGTTGGCCCATTTTCTGTTCAACAAACCCTTGAACTTCCCCTTCTATTTTCTCAAAAGCTTGGAGATGTCCTCTCAAGTGAGGAAAAATGTGACTAATCCCCACAAGAGTCTCTTTCACCATGGATTGATCAAACTCCTCGTTATTTCCAAATTAGAGAAACATGGGCAAAATTGGGATGCCTTTATCTGCCAATTTGCAAACCCTCACCTGACAGTTAAGACCGGAAAAAAGCCACTTAGCCTAAAAACTATCTTTCCATCCAAGCCTCACTCTCCAAGAACTACAAACCCCCTTGCACAAACCCTCTCTTTGGCGGAACAATACCAAAACCTTGTTGATATCCCTACTTATTCATCGGGAAAAAATACCAAGAGAAAATACCAAAAGAAGCCTATTGTTAACCCCCCAATGCCTTCACTCTCTCTTGATCCTACACCTAAAAAAATTCAAGAAGTAATGCAACAAGGATTTCCCATCATTCCCACAAACAAGAGGGGAGCCAATAAATTTGGTAATTGACCCTTTCGGAAGAGTACTCGGAGCACAAGAACCAAGCCTTATGCAAAACCTCCACCTACTTCGAATCCTATCCAAGTGTCCTCCGACCTTGAGAGCCCTCATAAGAAACTTAGGGAATTTTTTGTGAATGGATTAGAGCCACTAAGGAAAACAAGATCAGAACCTACCTCACCTTACCGATCTCCCATCACACCTACTTCACCCATGCCTACTCTAGATCCTAAAACTGATAGATTGTCCACATCCCTCAAAAGATCTAAGCCTTCCTCAGAGATCACTGATTTTTTCCCAACCATAGAGGAGCTACAAAAGGAAAACCATCAGCTTCTCCAATAGTTGGAGGAAAGGAAGACAATATATACACACCTTCATCATGACAATGCAGTCCTTCAAACAAAGGTTAACACTCTTCAATGATTGGTCGATGAGATGACCAAATCTAACCGCAGCCTCAAAGCATAGCTGAAGCAACACAAGAGGCACAAGGCTAAGTCTTCAACGCAAGAAGAAGAGGCTTCTAAAGCTGACCCTCCTCAGCAAGCCTAGTTATGAGGGGTATCTTCTTTTTTTTTGCAATGGAACCTGCAAAATCGTAAGTCTGGGGGTAATGTTGGGCCCGAGATATGATCACTTTTATGATGGTTATTATACTCTTTTTCCACATGTACATATGTGTTTTTCATCTTTTAAAGGAGATTTTTGAAGAATTTTATGATAAAACGGTATGATCGGCATAAGGTACGTGTAATTCATGTTTAATGATTGTATTACATATAATTAATCATGTTTTATGATTACTAATATCTAATTCACATTTTTCTGGTGTTATAGGGCAAAAACGCACCACGTTTCTGCTTCTGGCACTCCTTCCAGTACTCATTCTGACACTCTGTCCAGCACTGCATATTGCACAAAAACGCAAGGTGACTTGGTGGTTAAGGTATTGGCGGCCAGTGATGGGAAAATTGGGCACATGGGTTTTGTTCATAAATGTCCCCTCCAGCTACTAAGCTCTAGACAAATTAGTTTTAGTTGTCCAAAGAGGGTGATTATTGAATCGCACTATTTTATCAGTTAGGGCATCATTTATTGTAATTTGCCGAAATTAGAAGTGGTTCAACCCTCCTGTGGTCAACCACTTGGTATGTAAGATTATAAATACCACTAGGATGGTCAGAAGATTGTTAACCAAGTAGAAGAATCGGTTTATTGGAGATAAACTTGTTTTTTCTTGGTTTTGATATTTTACATTGCCAGAATTATGCCAGAACTGTGTTTTCAAGTTTTAATGGTGAATTCATCTTGTTGAGCTCATGGTGTTCTTTTAGAGAGTGACCACGACTTGTTGGGGGGCCCACCAACAGTTTTGGTAACTATATTCATGTTTGTTTATGCATTTCCTAATTTAATTGTTCTCTTTTATTTTTTGTGCATGCATATTTTTATTGTGTTAACTAGTTTGTTGTAGTTTAATTGTTTTGACTCTCTTTTGCACAATAGAATGATGAGATGTGTTAGCATGAATTGATCTTGTAGATTAGGAACAGACTTGCAAGTCTCTATACTAACCCCATGTGCATTTAGATGTTAGATTATGCTTGATTTATGATTTTATAGTCAATTTTAAAACATAGTTTAATTAGAATAGAACAGAGTTTGATTTGGGTTTTCTTTGACAAGGATTGATGGATGGATAGAATTAATTCCAGTTTTTAATTATAGCTTTCTTATTTCAGTTTTATATAGATCTCATTTAATTAGTTGTTGGTTAATGTGGATTGTTAATTTACTTTTCAATATCATAGTTTAATTGTTGTTTTTAATTATTTCCTTATTGCAATTTGAATGGTTAGAGTAGACATATTATAGTTTTGTTTTACGCAATTTCCTTTCCTAGAAATAAAATGTAATTACATTTCTTAGTTAATGGTTGAATGTAGTTTTGCTTACATAGTATAGGAATCTAATGATGATCTCATTCTGTTGTTGATGGTTTATACATGAATATGCGGTGTATTTAACATTATTAGGGAGGAGGCAATGTATTTTAGTAATGCATGAAAGTGTCTTGGTTCTGGGGGCGGATAAGTTCAGGGATTTGACTGTATAACTTGGTGAAACATAATTTGAAAGACTTGATGATCTCACCATATTTATAAGTGACATTATTGTATTCCGTTAACTTCTCGGCAAGGCTTTTAGATTGCCCATAAGTGGAGTGGAACCAATAAATCAACTCCTCTCAAGTAGACAGAATCTTAGGAGGAAGGTCAAAGAAGTCAACTGCAACCTTTCCTTCCAAGGAATTGACAAATAGGTGCATGCAAGTATCATTGTCGTTGGCCACTATATTATGACAAGCATTAGAAAATGCCACCAGGTGTTTGTTTGTACTAACAATGTTATTTCTTGAAAACTTAGGCAAATTCTCCTTAAACTTCAGAATCGGACGAGTAGCAGGTGTTAGGTTAAGAGGAGAGGACACATGCCATGGTGTGGTTGTGGCATCTTATTCAAACTGAAAAATCCCATACTTTTTAATGACTTTGGTGGGGTTTGTGGTGGATTGAATAGGGATATGGTGGCTATATAAGACAACAATCACTAATGACGATGAAAATTGGGAATATGGAGCACTTCCAGTGCCACCAGAGCCACCACTAGAAGCCATATTGTGGATGATAGATGAGGGAAAGAAAGACGAGCTGGATGAATCAGATAAATTTATCCTTAGAGCACTTTTTTGGGCAGATAACACAACGTTTATTCTTCCTATTTCAGCAATAGGATTGATTTTGGGTGACAAGACTCTTCTTCTTCTAGAAGCACGAGAGTCTAAGGACATGAAAGAAAGGCCAAAACTTGAATAAACAAGGGTTACTTTTGATTTCTAGGATGTCTACATCTAGCCTCCAATTTTTATTGAGCACTAATATCTCATTCAATTGTTGCCCAAGAATGGTTAAGTTCAACACGGGTATTGGCAGTGTCTAGAATGGTGTTAAACATGTTCAAAGCAATGTTGGTCTGGTCTTGAAGACCGGGCTCGATATTAGGCTATCTTGCAACAGGCACAATCATTAAGAAATACAACAATCAAGAATCACTAACAAAAAATAAATATGTATCGATGAAAATCGAGTATAAAATTTAACCAAAGAGATATCGAAGATCTCCCCAATATGGTCGCCAAATAAATGTTGAGGAAAAGATATGAAATGATATTACTCAAGAATTTTCATATTCTTCTTGGCTAAATAAAAATAGACGGGAATGTCACCCTAGGTTTATAGCCAACAAAAATAACTTCCTAACTCACAAGTATTAATTACGAGTGCTTAGGCTAGTTTTTTTTTCAATCAATAGCTTGCTGGAAAGTCACTTTTTATTTAATTTTCTGAACATATCAGTTGCTGAAATAAATGTAAAGATAGAATTAAAGTCACCAAGATGATAATCAAGATAGATGAGACATAAAGCAATCCTTTATTTCATTCCAATTCACCAAAGAGTCATTTTCCGTACAAAATCTCATACAAAAATCTTGGACCAAAGTCAAACTTAGACATCCCCGATGGAACATACAAAAGGACCTATGACAGAAAACCAAAATTGAACTCTAAAATTTGGATCAACTTGCCACAGATTGTTGTCCACTCGACTCTGCACAATAGCTTTTGCCAGTCATGAAAACTAATTCACAAACAGACAAGTCTATAGAGACTATGAAAGATAGATCAACACCTCTAAAAAACAAGTGTCTGAAATATGTGATTCAGCCCTAAATATTGTTGTCTACAATAAGACCCTACTATCATAAAAGAGAATTAGGCTTGTGATGAATATATGAATGAATGAAAACTAAACTATCTCAACATAAACTCAAAGACCAAACCTTAGTATGATTTTGCTTCTATCCCCCTCTCGTTCCTCCCTTTCCTTTTGATTTTAAACAATTTAGAATTGATTGAAGTGGTTCAACCATCTCATTAGTTAAGTTAATTAAAGACTCAACCAACTTTAGTTAGGTGGAAAAGTAATAATCACAATAAGGGTTTTAAATAAATAATAACTAGTAGGTGGGACCCCTTGTGACTCCCTTTAGCTCATAAAAATCATAACAATCATAACATAACCATTAGTTAATTAAAACACACATCCTTGTGTCTCCCATCAACATATTCATTTTTTGGCAAATTTACCTCATGATATTTGAAATTATTTTAAAAAATATTACTCATATATCCAAAATAAAACATGTTGTCCAAAATTTTCTAAAGTCAACTGTCATCAACCATAGATACAATAACACTCAAAAACCATATTTTCCCATTTGTGAAGCCATCTTTCCCTTGTCGATGCTATCATCTTTTATTCCTTTTGCATCTGCCTTAGGTTGTGTGGGATCCTTAAGCCTCATGTTGTTGATAATATGAGAACAATCGTCCTTCTAATGCAAGTGGGAGGACACAGATTTACCAGAATTATCTGAAGATGCAGAAGGGGAAGTAGCAACCTTCTCTTGGACGGAGGTGTGATAGGCCTCTATTTTCAACCTTTTATTTGAATAGCTCATCTCTGCATGTGTGATTGATTAGAAAATAGTCTTTCAAATAACCATGCATGACAACTCTTTAAAATATGAAATAGATTTGTCTCAGCGATGTATCAGAATCATGCAATCCAATCCATACAAATTGTATTATTGTTAATTAGTGAGCAGGGGGTGAATAAACGGTTATGGGATATGCGAGGGGTTTGTATTGAGAGAAACATGATATAATGAGGGGGAAAAAATATGGTTACTTCTCAATGACAACAACAATCAACTGTAAAGAAAACCAATAAAAAATCATTGTAATCCAAACAAGACACTACCACTTCCAACTGCTTTAACACCGAAATTCTCTTTAATGTAATCAATTTTAGAACAGGGATCAAAAATGAATATGGGAAGGCGAGAGGGTTTGTAATTAGCGAAAAGTGATATAATGGAAGGGAAATGAGAGTGGTATTGTTCACAAAATTAATCACGTAATAAACATATTCATTCTGTCAAAAGGAAATGCATTAACCAACGATCATTGTGACCCAATAACAATCATTGTGTATCAGCTAGTTTATTGTTCACAGTCAAATGTCTAACACAGTGCCATCAATAAGACAGTATGCATACCACAAAAAATCTGTAAGGGGAGTTTTGTTCATTTTAATTATAACAATTCTCAAATGTGAAATAATAACCATTTCTGCTTTGTTGATCATCAAATCCAACCATTGCCCACACATTTCTTCAATCATCAAATACACCCAAATTCGTGTTTCAAAATTTCAATGAAGTTAAAATGTCACTGAAATTGAGCCTATCATTTAAAATGCATGGTACTCTTTAGCATACATCATGGAAATCAAACTGATAACCCATATTTAATTTTAAAATCCTAACTCGTGATTTAAATAGGTAGACATCAGCCACCATTCCAACACATGTTATGCACAAAATAATTCAATCATGCAAGTGTAATTCTATCATTTTACAGATCTAATTTAAATGTGACTCAAAATGTTGGGTTATCCATCAAACCCAACGAGGTACCAATCAACATGCATGTTCTCATAAAACAAATAATCGAAATGCAACAAAGTCATGCTTAAACTCTGTGACTATCTCTGAGAGTGGAACCCAAAAACATCCATATTATACACAGTGGGCAACCACCCAAAACACTACGATGTGACATTTCTATTTAAATTTCTAAACACACAGTCGCAGTATTAACTTAACCCAATGTGTCGAGTTGTCGATCCAACATAGTATTGCTTCAAATTGATCAAATTACAACCAATCATGTCGTGTAAAACTCGGGCTTATGCAATCAAATAGTCATAATGCATATGGTGGATGGATTTCCTAAAGTCATCTAGGTTGCAATAACAATTTGGCCCCAAAAGAACTCATATTACAATGACCATCTATTCGCTATGTAGAAAACACCACACACACAAATCCAGCATGCGCGGTCATCATTAGGCAATTGTAATCAATGCCAAGATAAATATCCAAACAATTCTTAATGAAAAAACACCATGACTGTGTACCAACCAATCAAGCCATAGCATCCATGCATCGACATGGAGTAAGGATGAAACCTCTTTAAATAAACAATATTGGATTATTGACCACCAGGAAATTGACTGTGTATCTGGACTACCCGATAAAAAATGCAGGGTTATTCATTTAAATAACACAGGCGGTGACTAGATATCAAACCAACACGATTGTCGTATGACCAAGTAGGTGATTCTGTGCCCCATTTTTTGTCGACAATACACAACCATTCAACAATAACCAAGCAACAAACTCGACAAGCCACGATGGTGTCCTATATAAACCCTCAAACCTGTAGAGTTAAGGGTTTGCTTTGTGACAAACAAAGGGAAAGCTAGAGATGACTCATTTCAATGGTAAAAACCTCTGATACCAATGGTGTATAGATAGAGAGAACCACAACTTATTCATGGATAGGTAACAAATCCCGCGACAGGAGGGCTGTAATAGAGGAGCGAGGCTGCAACTCGACCGGTGAGGATATTTAACACACGTAGGGTATAAACCTCGTGGCTCTCAATCAAACAACCACAACGCTAAGGTGAAGAAAGGGCCAAGTAAGAACATAAAACCCACTACGTGACCCTTATTTGTGAAATCAACCAATGCCCAAGGGGATATAGCACAGTGCCTCCAACCATTAAAACTAATACAAGCCAAAGACTAGATATAATGATGTGAATGCATGAGGACAACCATCCAACCAAGACCACCAAAAAAACCCTCCAAATAAACCAACAAATATCACAGAAATCCCCTATGGATGCCAATGCCCAAGGTGACCAATATGAATTCAAGATTATTGCAGAAAGAACCATCAACGCTTTATTCCAAATCACAATTATTTCATAGTTGCAACACTTTAGGAAAGCACAAAGCAATACACTTGACCCAAAAATCATTTCATAACCAGAGCAGATTCATGAATGGCCAAAAAAAGACATACATGTAATCAAACACCTTAAAACAAGAGTTTGTCGAGCGGTTCCCCTCTGCTAATAATTTGGAGCATAACCACAACAACAAGGTCGAACAAATGCCTGACTAGGGTGGCAATTAACAGAAGGAGTAAGTGTGGCGTGCAGTAAATGCATGTCACCTCCACCCACAGTTAATTAAATTCAATAGTACACGCCAGCCATTAATCTACCAATAATTCATTAAACCATACATTAGAAATTGCATCTATTACTTGTCAAACATGCCACCCGCTTCATTTCTTCCATTCCAACTTGACAATATTGCCTATCAACTATATGATCCAATAAACCATGTATAGAATTACCACCAATAGCACGATCAACATCAACCTATACCATAGCGTAATTACCATGCATATCAACTATATAACTCAAATAAAATTGCATATCCATTAAATTAATAGCTAGGATAACAATAACCCATTTAAAACTAATGCATGTAGTATAGTATATAGCATAGTTTAATTTTTCCATTTGCATTTGTTATATTTCCTTTCATTTCTTTCCAATTCCTTGTCTATGTTATTTCTAACATGTTTGATGTGCAAGTCTCTTTGCAATAGATCTCACCACCATGTAAGCAGTGTCCAATAATAGCATGCCATCAAATAGGCACAAGACCTGATCTCCAATCTACAAGAGGTTCCCACCTACTAGTATTATTTAAATTTTATAATACTAGGCTTTAGCAACACTTTGCGGGAAAAACTTCGTTGGTATTTTTTAATCATCAACAACACTTATATTTTGTAAAATATCCAACTCGTTGTACACCTCAGACGTTCCACCCAACCATAGACATTGTTGTTCTAGTACTCTCAACAATAGGTCACCCACAAGCTAGGCCAATGACTCCGCCAGAGAAAAGACTCTCTCATTAGGCCAACTAAAGTCTCACAACTCACAAAATCAAAGGCTAGGCCAAGGTACCAAACTCCAACAATAGTTCCAACATACAACCTCACATTCCCCACATCCTACACAACCCAAGGAAATGTACCCCCTTCTCTACACCATAGTCTCTTGGGTTGTCCCACTTCCCTTCTCGGGCTTCAACAAAGGATGACTAAGAAATATCATAGCTTTGTGGCTCTAGGAACTCTAGCTAATATAATGGAGTCTCTAGGCACCCACTAGGCCTAACATTGAGGAAAACCTATCCCAAACAATTCTCCCTCCAAAGCTCCATCCTTCCCCAAGGAAACTAGAGGAGAATTGTTAAATATATTGATTTATAGGGCATACACAATGCCAACAAGATAATATTTATTATTGTTCGACAACGCAGGTATTCCAATAGAGGATAGACACCTTCAGTAACCACTCACACAACCAAATCAAAGATCAACACACTGATGTTTTAACATGGTAAAACCCCTACAAGTAAACATCCATGACTCCAACCAACATGGTCACTTGGAGAAATTTATTAATGCAAAAGAAAAATATTACAAAGATATTTTACAAGATATTTTCTCACAATCGATCATCGACAAATGACCCTCCATGCTCTTTAAATAGAGATCATGGACCAATTGGGTGTTAATCCACAGATCAATGTAGTTGTTAATATCGAGGAGAATATGAATCATCAGATCACTATATGTCAGGAATATATCGTGACCATTGTATTTACTAACAACAAATGCATACTAAAGAAACACACTAAGAAACACACTATTACCTAACGACACATTAGACCAAGTAGATCTTAACTAAATCCTAAGTGTCTAAATATCCTAACATCCCCCCTTAAGAAAAACTTGGGACAAGATTGAAGGATTTACAATAGTGACACAGTAGGAGAAGGAAGGAGGCATTGGAGCCTATCCTCCCTTAATGACAACTTCCTGAATTCCTAATATAGATTGAAGTTTGGAAAACTTCGCTTCTGTAAGAGACTTTGTGAAAATTTATGCAACTTGATCTTCTGTAGGGAAAAAGAGCACTTCAATAACTTGATCATGAATGAGATTTATGATGAAGTGCATGTGTAGCTCAATGTGTTTATTGCACTGATGTTGAACTGGGTCTTTGGCGAGCTTGATGGAACTCTAATTGACGCACCAAAGGTTGGTTTGATGTTGTTGTTGGAATCCAAACTATGAAAGGATCTGTCAAAGCCACAAGGCTTCCTGACTTACATTTACCATTTCTCAATACTCTACTTTTGCTGAAGAAAGTGAAATAGCCTATTGTTTCTTATAGACCCAAGTGACGGGTCCTAAACCAAGGCTGAAAACATAACCTACATAAGACTTCCGATCATCAGGGTTGTCGGCCCAATCTGAATCAGTGAAACCAACCAATCCCCCTAAACAGTAATGTATCCCAAACTGAACTATACCCTAGACATATCGAAGTATCCTTTTACCTGCTTTACAATGGATTTCATGGGATGTTTTCATATATCATGCAATAATAACAATAACAAAGGAAATATCAGGACGTGTATGACTCAAGTATAAGAGGCTACCAACTAACTGACGGTACAAAGTGGCATCAACTTCAGGAGAAGTACATGTGGCAACAATATTGAATTTACACTGGAAGGGAGAAGGGGTTAGTTTACAATCTTCCGTGTGGAAGTGATGAAGAAGGTCACAAGAATACTTAGAATGGGAAATAAAAATTTCTTCCTTGGTTTGCAAAACTTAGAGGCCAAGGAAATAGTGCAAAACACCTAAGTCTGTCATTTCAAATTTCTTCTTAAGGTTGGTTTTCACATGGTTTAAAAGTTTTGAGTCACTACCAGTAAGGATAAGGTCATCAACATAAAGGACAAGGATTATGAGATGGCTTCCTACTTTCTTGGTATAGACATTAGGATAAAAATAGCATCTAGAAAATCCAGTGTCTATAATAAAGTTGTCCATTTTGGCATACCAATCTCGAGGATCTTGCTTAAGGCCATAAAGAGATTTCTTAAGGTGAAAAACAAGGCTAGAGTCATTCTGGACATAGACAGGAGGTTGTTCCATGTAGATTTCTTCTTGCAAATCCCCATGCAATAAGACAAATTTAACATCCATTTGATGTACCTCCCATTTATGTGAGGAAACACGAGAAACAACAAGGTAGATGGAATTCATTTTGGCGACATAGGAAAAGGTTTCATTGTAGTCAATTCCTTCAACTTGGGAAAATCCTTTGGAAACTAACTGATCCTTATGTCTTTCAACACTTCTATATGATTCATACTTAGTTTTATAGACACATTTACATATGACAAGTTTTCTTCTTCTCAGAAGAGGTACAAGATCCCAAGTATCATTTTCCATTAAAGAACAATACTCTTATTTCATTGTTGTATCCCAATCTGGATTACCTGAAGCTTCTAGAAATGTCTTTGGATCATGATTCTCTGGAACTTGAGCCAAAAGAGAAGAGGCTCACTGGAACTGGGAATGTGTCTGATGTTGATATGGACTATCAGTGACAAGATCACCAATTGCTTCTTGTGTTGAACAGACCCATCTAGGAAGCGGTGGTGCTGGTGTTGGTTTAGGTTCAATGGAATCATCTGGAGGAAGGTGAGCAGGTGAATGTGTATTTCCATCCTCATTTTCATCATCTAAATAAGAAACCATAATTGGAATATAAGATGACACAAACACCGAAGATGTCTCATAGGTCGAAGAAGGCACAATTGCCAAATTAGGCTCGCAGGCCAATATATTTTCATTAAATATAACATCTCTTCTAATGATAATTTCATTACAATGTGGTTGAAGAAGTCTGTGACCTTTGGCATCTTCAAAATAATCAACAAATATACACTTTTCACTTTTAGGTTGCAATCCATTCCTTTTCTCATCAGAAATATGAGTCATGCTATACTGCCAAATACACGAAAGTGACTTACATCTGGTTTAATTTTAGTCCAAGTTTCTTCCTGTGTTATATTTTTAAGAGCCTTTGTGGGATTGTGATTTACTATGTAATTTACATAGTTGATGACTTCCACCCAACACTTTAGACTTAATCCCTTAGATTAGATCATACAATTAGTCATTTATTTTAATGTGTGGTTCTTTCTCTCAGTAACACCATTTTGCTATGGTCTATATGGAACAATATGTTGCATTTGGATGCCCTGTGTAGTGTAGTAACTTGTAAAATTATTATTCACATATGTGCCTCCATTATCAGTTCTTAACCTTTGAATTTGATGTCCAAATTTATTTTTTACAATGGCCTTGTAGGCTAGAAACTTGTCAAAAACTTCTCTCTTAAGTTTTAAGAAGTAAACTCAAGTACGCCTAGAAAAGTCATCAATGAAAGTTAAGAAATACTTGCACCAAGAAAAATAAGGAGAAGAAAGTGGACCACACAAGTCACTGTGAGCAAGTTGCAAAGGGTCTGAGACGTGCCAAAAGGCATGTTTGTCAAAATTGTCCCGATAATGTTTGTCGAGAACACAACCAACCCAAACAACATCTCTACATGAAACAAGAGGAAGACAAGTCATTATCTATTGATTACATAGTTGTTGCAATGAGCGATAGTTTAGATGACCTAACTACTCATGCAAAAATTTTATCAAGTCATTGCTATGAGAAACAAAAACTAATGGAAAAGATGATGACCCAAAGTTGTCAAACTTGTATAACCTGGTAATATCATCAACAATTCCAGTTGCAAGAACATGTCGAGGATCATTTAGATCCTTGATTACAACTTGGTGAGTTCAAAACTCTATAGTTTTACCTTCATCTAAATGAGTGATTTGATATACTGATAGAATTTTATAGGAAAGACTTAGAACACATAATACATTATTGAAATGACCATTATCTACCTGAATTGTTCTAGATCCTACAACACTAAGAGATCAATCATCACCAACAAATATTTTATGTTGGAGATACTTCACACACACCTAGGATTTATTTTTCCTAAGGTTTTCCCTATGTTTATTAGTCATTATTAAATCTCCTATAGTTTAGGGAGAATATTATCTTTAGTTCACACTTCAGTTTGATCAGTTGAGTGGAGTCTAGATGCTACATTTGGATCATCACCATGCAGCATTGGAATCATCACCAACTAATGTGCATTGTCCTTGGGATCATCACCAGATAATGTGCATTGTCCTTGGGATCGTCACCAAACTAGCACATTACTCATGATTCCCTAATCTCCTCCTCACTTCACTCTACTTCATTCAGTTAATTAAAGACTGAGAGACTAGTTAACTCAGACTAGGTGGTAGATCACTCTCATAACTGCCTGAGAGACTAGAGTAGGTGGCAATTCACTCTCATAACTGCCAGAGAGACTAGACTAGGTGGCAGTTTACTCCCATAACTGTTGGTTTGTGTCCAGATCACTCTATGCCACCACTATGGCACATTGGATTCTCCTCTAGTGCGCATTAATTGAGTTATACATAATATATCATGTGTAAATTATCATTCATTCATTTGGTTAATGAAAATTCTTCCATTCTTTCACTCTCGTTTCTCTTTTCTCATATGTTCTCTGCAAACTGTGTATTACATTTGCTAGATATATCTATTCTATGCAGGCTCAGCACATTTGCATGGTATCAAAGCCGACGACTTTCTAGGAAAAAGACAAACCAGATTCTTTTTGCAAGTACTGAAGATTGAAGACAGAGAAAAAATGGAATTTCCAAAAGAATTCATTCATACACCGTACAATTTATTTGCATGGAATGTTAAGCCCTAAATAGTGACTCATTACCCCTTAATTGGGGCATATCATATTAGTATTGTTATTTTATTTATGTCAGATTTAGGCCATTAGTTGTAATTATACCTCCTAGTCTTGTATATATACCAAGGAGACATTTTCATTTTGAATCATCTTGTAATTGTACATTTATGTGGGAATAAGAAGGTTGCCCCCTCGAAGAGGCTTATTATCTGAATTTATCTCTTTTTCAAGGTTTTGAGAACTTATTCTAATATTTTTCTATGCTATATTGATATTTGGTTCTTAACATATGGTATCAGAGCTCAAGGTCTTGGGGTTTTGTTGCTATATCTGAGACACCTTGGAATTTTCACTATAACGTTTTTTCTACAATGTTTCAGAAGGAAATTTTTGGAGGGTATTTAGTAGACGGATCAAGGTACGTTGGGTTAAAATTTCATCTCCTGACGCATTATACTTTCGAACATATAGCCTGTGCAATATAGGGTTCTGGAATCTTCATGAACTAAGTCATTGCGTAATTTTCACTATAATTTTTTTTCTGTAACGTTTTAGACCCTGAAATCCGAAGGCTATTGACATAAATTAGTAAGGTATCTGTGGTAAAAATTTCATCTTCTGGGTCATCTTACATTGTAGATACACCCTGTGGAAGATAAGGTATCTTACTAGTCCTATTGATTAGTCTCAAGAAGGTGTTCCAGGTAAAACAATCATAACTTCTTCCTAGAGTATCCAATTTGAGTGAGACTGGTTTCATTGGATAGTGGATAGTCTTTAGTATTTCTGGTATGAGTTTCAAAATTTTATATCAATTATTTTGTGTTGGGCACGCTATACAAGTGAGATCTCCTGAAAAGGCCAATAATCAGCAAGTTGTGGGGAAGTTACCGTAAATTCCACTTGGCACATCCAATTTTGATCAGACCTGTGGAATTACAGAGAAGGAATATCAGAGAACTACAAAAAATAAATTTCCATAACCAAAAGGGCCGAAACTTTGGAGATACAGTAGAAGAAAGATTGTCTAGCAGAACCACCTCAAAATCAAGGTTCAAAAGTGATACTTGGCCAACATGCCACCCAAAAAGGGAAATTCCACACCAAATACTCCTCCAGACAATCCTACTTGGACTCTTGATGAAGGTGAAGAAATGCGTAGGGACATAAATGATTTACAAAAGA
>JASDQU010107156.1:194346-207071 GCA_032191745.1 Picea mariana
TTGTTTTCCACTGCATTTTACAGTTTCGACTTATTTCCTTATTGAATAGAAAACCAATTTTATTGTTTCTTTTTAATTCTATGTTAAGCATCTGGAAATAATCTGTAGTCATTTTGGTCTTCTCATAAAATCTGGATCATATGTTTTTTAGCTCTGGGAATTGCAAAAAGGGACTTCAAGTCTGCATAGGGAAATTGAAAAAGTCCTTATGAGCAAGTTGCATGGGGTGAGACAAATATTGCTATAACACATTTGTCTCAATCTCAAATGGTTGTTGCAGGTCTAGAAGAATAAGGATAGGCACTGAGCAGAGGAAGGATTTTAAATCCTTGAGTGCTTTCTGTTCGAATGCAACCTAAACAAACTTTGCCTTCACTCCACTCTTGGTCACTTGGATTAGGGCCCAAGAAATATAAGATAACCCCAACAAAAACCTGCGGTAGAAGTTGGCAAGGCCTAAGAAGATGCAGAGCTTGATCAGTGTCTTCGGGGCCGACCAATCACAGATGACTTGGATCTTGGTTGGATCCACATGCACACCTTGCTCATCCACAATTTATCCCAAATATTGGATTATCTACATGCTGAAGGAACACTTCTCCAAATTGGCATATAACTTATGTTGTCACAGGGTGCCCAAGACCTGTTGAATGTGCTTCAAATGTTCCTCCTAGGTTTTTCTAAAGATGAGGATGTCATCTATATATACGACCACAAAAGAGTTTGTGAATGGCCATAAAATATCATCCATCATCTGAATGAATGTGTCTGAGGTATTATTCAAGCCGAAAGGCATGACCAACCACTCAAATAGACCTTGTTTAGACTTGAAAGTTATATTCCATATATCATTTTTCTTAATTGACACCTGGTGGTAGCATGATTTCAGATCAATCTTACTAAAAAAAATGACTCCCTTGAGTTGATCAAGAATATCATCAATCTAGGGGATGGGGGGTATTGGTTTTTTACTTTGATCTTATTCAAGGCTCTATAATCAATACAAAGTCACCATGTCCCATCCTTCTTTTGTACCAGAAAAATTGGGCTCCCACAAGGTGAGGATCTTTGTCTGATATGACCCTTCATAATTAGTTCTTGGATCTGGCATTTTATTTCTTCATTATCCATAACAAAACACATGTATATAAGGTCGTTAGGAAGAGGAACATCGGGTGTCAAATTGATTGAGTGCTTTACCTAATACTACAAAGGCACCCCAATAGGTGAGGAAAATATGTCTATATGTTCTTCTACTATCTTGTCCACCTACTGCTTCTATATAGAGACACCTTGTGAATAGGTTTTGGCAGTTGCAGTGACCTTCCATTCAGCTTCTGGTGAGACCATAAAATATGACAAATATATCTGTCTACGAGACCACCTTTCAGAACTACTTCATAGAGATCAAAGAGATTGCAATAGTTGGTATTTCCTCTGGTACCCTGTAGAGTCGACCTCCAAAAGTAATAATGACACTACAGGGCCTATATTCATAAACTACATGATGCTTCCACATATATGGTTGTTCTAAAATAACATCACAAAATTCAAGGGGAGAAACATCACACAATACCTCATTTTTTAAGGGTTTGATGCCATAATGCATGCAACATTGTTGGTTGACACAGATGTCTTGCACCTGATTGAGCCAACCGATGGTGTATGGTTGAGGATGAAACATCATTGTTAGGTAACTCAACTTAATGATGACCTCTACTAAGATTAGGTTCTTCTGGCTACTTATGTCAACAATGAAATGGAGGGGGGTCCCCTTCACCCACATCTGTGAGTGGAAGAGGCACTACCCTTCTTCAGAATCCTCTGGTTCCTCTAGATGGAATTTTGTGGTAGCGATAATGAAACTGGGCTCTGCATAAATGGTTCATTTTCCCTTATTTGGTTCCAAATTAGAGTCTAAGTTGACATCTAACCTTGAGTATTTCATCTCAACCAACAATGACTATTTGGAGTGACATTCATCACTGTTGTGCCAAGGGATTTTTTGGAACTCACACCACTTTCCAGTGTCCTTCTATGACTTCTTGTTACTCTTCTTTGCTTGTGTCTTGGACTAGTTGTCTTGGGGTTAGCCATCCTTGCTCTATCCTTTTCTTTAGGAGTTATATCCACCTTTACCATGATTCTATTACAATGGGTTTGTAGATATCAAATCTCGCTTATTCTTTTTCTTGAAATTTTGCTCNTATGTTGGTGTACTATGGCATCGTCTAGTCTCTCTCCTAATGCAGTGTTATCCATCTAGTGTATTGGCCATCATAGTTTACAACATGGTAGTATTTATCCTTAAGGGAATCAACAAAAGTTTCCCATGTGGGTTCTAGCCCATAAATTGTAGCCTCATCTATGACAAGTTTCTCACAATAAGCTTCCCACCAATATCTAACATGGGGAAGAGTTTTGAGGTGCGCGAAGGTGATTTTTTAGCTATTGGAAAATTTTAGGACAGAGAAATAATCCTCTAGTAGACTTAATGATTTTTCTAAAGTGTCGACATCTATCTTTCCTTCAAATAAAGGAATATCAAAGTTAACTTGTACCTTTAAGGGTGTTGTATATTTGAAGTGAAAACTAGTTGAAGGTGTTTCCATCACTATTGGCAACCATCAAAGAATCTGGGTGAAATTATACATCATCTTTTTCCTTTGTTGAGCAAGGGATTCCTCATCAAGAATCATTTTGATAGGATCTCTTTCTTCATTGCCTTTGTTTTCTTCCATCATGGGAGGCCACTTGGGCTGATGAGATTTGTTTTCCTTAAGATAAACTAGCTCAAGACCCAAATCTCTATACCCTGACCTCGTCGGGGACATCCACTAAGAAATGACAAGGAACAGACTGCTCTGATACCATTGATTCATATTATATTGAGAACAACATTAAGAAAAAGATATAACAAGGAAACACACAAAGATATTGCAAGAAACACAATAATATGATTAAACTTAGATTCTATTAATCATTGTCTAAAATACAAAAGGCTATAAAATGAAAAGCACACAAGCTAGTTAGAATGGTAGTAGCTTATCTATGAAGATATAGATGTGATGAATGTTGGTATAATTTACTTGCATAATTTAGGACATTAAATTATCAATCTAGAAGTCTGTAAAATTTTGAGGCACAATCATTGTATGTTAGGGAATTAGATTCAAAATACAAACTGAGAAGGAAATCCAAACTTGAAGATTATCATTAACTACTCTTTGAAATCTAGAAAGTTCAATCGATCCTAATCTTTAAAACTTCAAAAAAAATCTAATTCTTTCAACCTTAGGTTATCATGGTCCCAATGGTAGCAAATCAAGTTATGAAGTGAAATTTTTCCACTAAGGTGTGCTCTTCACAACAATACTATGTCAACTAGTGAGGATAAAGGTTTTGAAAGAAATTTTTAAGACACATGATGAAATGAGAAGACTTAGATTCAATCTAATTCCTTCAAAAATAAATTGTATCTATAAAGAAAAATTCTAATTAATCAAGCCAACAAGAAAGGAACTAATCTTCTCAACCTAGACTACAAAATCTTACACAGGCAGAATATTAGGTTGTGAGGTGAAATATGCCTTGAGAAAGGCCCACATAAAAATGTTTTTTTCACTTATATAGGCTATTGATCAAGGAAGAAATTATATGCACACATACTTGAATGGAAAACTAGTTTAAAGAAAGAAAGCATAATTGATTCAAGTTTGAATTGGTTGATTAAGCATGCATTAGGGTCCCTACTCATATAAAATCTAGTTGTAGAGCCTTTGGCTCACTCCCTCAGGTGGCTCAAGGAATTGCAATAATACTCTGTTAGACTCCTCAATCTTTTACTTAACCATGCAATACTAAACTTGTCTCTTAAAAACAATAACTATTATATGGAAAGAAAACTTAATTTGTTCATGAACAACACTAAAGCTATGATAATTAATGAAATAATAAGACTGATAATTTAAAACAACAAATTGTGAACAAGTATGGAAAAATAAAATCATGAAATTGAAATTATGTACAAGATGGCTAAAATACCATGAAAGTAACGGGTTGTTTGCATGAGTATGAAAATATATACTAGCATCTACATATATAAACAACAAATAAAACAAGTGTACAGGCTGAGATTGTGGGGGGCCTCCACACCTTGGATTGCACACTAGAAGCTACTAGTCAATGGAAAATCACAAAGGCTACGTGTATTATTGAAATGGATGCTGAAATTAGAGCTCCAAGATTGAATTTTTTGAATACCAAACTCACAAAATAATTCTCAAGAGTTTTGAATTAAAGAAACTACCTAGCAAGATTGATTTTCCTTGCTTTATACACAAAATATGAAACTAATTTCTAAAAATCCTCTTTGCTACCAACCATAAGTTATTCTGAGGTTGAATTTCAATCAATTCGACCTCTTCCCAAGCTCATATCATGGAATACATCAAGTGAAATCAAATTTGGGTGGATTTAGTGGACTCTTCTATGTTTTCCCCTCAAAATTGCTTGCATTGACTGTGCGTTGAACGAGCCCTTCCGCGTTGATTTTTTCCAAACCAATAGGAAGATAACTATACCATGAACATGGGGAACAAAACCATTGTCCATGTTTCACCCAGCTAGCCTGCAAACATACTAACCACAAAGTGATTACATGAACCTAATTTTTCTAGAATTGACTCGTAAAATACTCAAAACTTTAATATTTTGACTTGTTATATGAAAATCAGAAATAAAACCATAATTTACCTTATAATTATTTATAAGCCTTTATTAAGTGGAAATGAATGCATAAATTACTAAAAACATAGGAAAATGGGTTTAGAAATAGGTAAATATGGTGATTTTTATAAGACAAAATATGGTACAAACAATGGTTGCGCTCATTCGCAAGAATTTGATTACAAAGAGGATGAAAATGCATTTTAACATAAATCATAAATGAGAAAACCCAAAACATCCAAAACTCTAACCCATAATATGAAATGTTGAAATGTTTGTGGGCATCGATGTGGTTAGTTGATATGTCAACTTCCCTGGGGCACAACTTTTGCATACGATCTTCATTTGGGGTGCTTGGTACCCTATCATAAAGGTCTAGTCAAGGAGCACACAATCCATTTGGCCTAGCATCTCCCATCGAATACAAGCCAAGCATTGCCGAGCCAAAAAAACATTGTTTAAGGCCTCAAAATAGCCCCAGAAGTTTGGGACCCGAAAAACCGTAGAAAAACTACCAATATGTGGAACCATTATGAATTAGTGAAACAAGTGGGTGGCCACCAGTATCCACCTAGATCATTGGGTTCTATTGAGAACATCAATAACCACTTAAATAATTTGTATAATATATTGTTTATGGCCTCATTAGTTTCATTTTTAGGAAAACTATCTCTAAAGCAATGTGAGAATGGATAGGAGGGGAGAACTTGGTCCTTGATGTAGGTGTTTATGTTCCACCCCTAATCATGGATAATATGATCTTGAAGGAGGTATTAATAATTTAGTATTTTTAGTTGTATATATGACAATAACCCCTTGATCCTAAGCCAAGTATCAATCCCTAACTCCCACTAGTTATTCCATTTCCTTAAAGAGTACCCAATTAACATGTTGATTCTTAGGACTAGGGTGGGGGTTGAGCATTAATACCATGCATTAGTATTATTAGCACCTTATGCAAGATACAACTCTCAGATCTCAAATGTGGTTTGAATGGGAGGAGTGACCATGTTCCATATCTTGATGTCCTAAACAAATTATGTTTCAACTAGGAGTTCATATCATATATGTACTTCTTTACACATTACAAAGTAAAATAGAAATCATGTTTATTTCCTATAAGATAACATACCATTCAAGAATGAATCATAACACTCTTTTCACATTGATAACTTATTGGATGTGTTTTTAATGTAATGTACCCAGACCTCCAGCTCGGCCACATCATTTCCAAAACAACTTTGATACCACATTGTAACACACCCAAAATCCCATATGAGACAAGTTACTCTAAATTTTGTCTCTGTCCATACTGTATTTTAATATTTTTTTAACCTCACTTATTAATCCTCTGACACCATAACTATGTATGCCCAACATGTCTCTAATACCAAATAAATGTATGCTCTGCATATGATACAATTATGCAAGCCAAACAATAACATGAAACACCATGCATTCTAAATAGACGTACATAATTATACATGCATAATATTCATAAAGTTATATATCAACAATTAAACTCATAAACACATATTGTACACAACAATAAAAGAAAATAGTAAATGTGACACTTGTTGAGGAAAAGATATGAAATGATCTTACTCAAGCATTTTCAGATTATGCTTGGCTAAAGAAAAATAGATGGGAATGTCACCCTAGGTTTATAGCCAACAAAAATAACATCCTAACTCACAAGTATTAATTACGAGTGCTTAGGCTAAGTTTTTTTTTCAATAAATATCTTGATGGAAATTTACTTTTTATATAATTTTCTGAACATATCAGTTGCTAAAATAAATGTAAATATAGAAGTAAAGTCACCAAGATGATAATAAAGACAGATGATACATAAAACAATCTTTTATTTCATTCCAATTCACCAAAGTGTCATTTTCCTTACAAAATCTCATACATAAATCTTGGACCAAAGTCAAACTTAGACATCCCCGATGGAACATACAAAAGGACCTCTGACAAAAAACCAAAACTGAACTCTAAAAGCTAGATCATCTTGCCACAGATTTTTTCCCACTCGACTCTGCACAATAGCCTTTGCCAGTCATGAAAACCAATTCACAAACAGACAAGTCTACACAGACTATCAAAGATAGATCAACACCTCTGAAAAACAAGTGTCTGAATGATGTGATTCAACCCTAAATATTGCTCTCTACAATAAGACCCTACTATCATAAAAGAGAATTAGGCTTGTGATGAATATAATAATGAATGAAAAATGAACTATCTCAACATAAATTCAAAGATAAAACATTATTAGGCTTCTGCTTCTATGCCCCTCTTGTTCCTCCCTTTCCTTTTTCTTTTAAACAATTTAGAATTGGTTGAAGTGGTTCAACCATCTCATTAGTTAAGTTAATTAAAGACTCAACCAACTTTAGTTAGGGGGGAAAGTAGTAATCATAATAAGGGTTATAAATAAATAATAACTAGTAAGTGGGACCCCTTGTGACTCCCTTTAGCTCATAACAATCATAACATATCCATTAGTTAAGTAAAACACACCTCCTTGTGTCTCCCATCAACATATTCATTTTTTGGCAAATTTAGCTCATGATGTTTGAAATTATTTTCAAAAATATTCCTCATATATCCAAAATAAAACATGTTTTCCAAAATTTCCTGAAGTCAACTGTCATCAACCATAGATAAAATAAAACTCAAAAACCATATTTTCCGGTTTGTGAAGCCATCTTTCCCTTGCCGATGCTATCATCGTTTAGTCCTTATGCACCTGCCTTAGGCTGTGTGGGATCCTTAAGCCTCATGTTGCTTATAATATGAGAACAATCATCCTTCCAATGCAAGTGGGAGGACACAGATTTACCATAATTATCTAAAGATGCGAAAGGGGCAGTAGCATCCTTCTCTTGCAGAGGCGTGAGAGGCCTCTTGTTTCAGAATTTTATTTGAATATCTCATCCCTTCATGTGTGATTGATTAACAAATAGTCTTTCAAATAACCATGCATGACAACTCTTTAAAATATGAAATAGATTTGGCTTAGTGATGTATCAGAATCATGCAATCGAATCCATACAAATTGTTTTACTATTAATCAGTGAGAAGGGGGTGAATAAAGGGTTTTGGGATATGTGAGGGTTTTTTATTGAGTGAAACATGATATAATGAAGGGGAAAAAACATGGTTACTTCTCAACGACAACAACAATCAACTGTAAATAAAACCAATAAAACATCACTGTAATCCAAACAAGACATTGCCACTTCCAACTACTTTAACACCGAAATTATTTTTACTGTAATCAATTTTAGAACAGGGATTAAAAATGAATATGGGAAGGTGAGAGGGTTTTTAATTAGCCAAAAGTGAAATGAGAGCAGGTATTGTTCACAAAATTAATCATGTAATCCACATATTCAATCTGTCAAAAGGAAACGCATTAACCAATGATCATTGTGACCCAATAACAATCACTGTGTATCAGCTAGTTTACTGTTCACAGTCAAATGTCTAACACAATGCCATCAATAAGACAATACGCATTCCACAAAAAACATGTAAGGGGATTTTTGTTCCTTTTAATTATAACAATTCTCAAATGTGAAATAATAACCATTTATGCTCTGTTGATCATCAAATCGAACCATTTCCCACACATTTCTTCAATCATCAAATACACCCAAAGTCGTGTTTCAAAATTTCAATGAAGTTAAATTGTCACTGCAATCACGCCTGTCATTTAAACTGCATGGTACTCTTTAGCATACATCATGGAAATCAAACCGATAACCCATATTTAATTGTAAAATCCTGACTTGTGATTTAAACAGGTAGACATCAACCATCATTCCAACACATGTTATACACAAAGTAATTCAATCATGCAAGTGTAATTCTATCGCTGTACAAGCCCAATTTAAATGTGACTCAAAATTTTGGGCTATCCATCAAACCCAACAAGGTACCAATCAACTTGCCTATTCTCATAAAACAAATAATTGAAATGCAACAAAGTCGTGCTTAAACTCTGTGACTATCTTTGAGTGTGGAACCCAAAAACATGCATATTATACACAGTGGGCAACCACCCAAAACACTACAATGTGAAATTTCTATTTAAATTTCTAAACACACGGTTGCAGTATTAACTTAAACCAACATGTCGAGTTGTCGATCCAACACAGTGTTGCTTCAAATTGATCAAATTGCAACCAATCATGCTATGTAAAACTCAGGCTTATGCAATCACATAGTCATAATGTATGCGATGGATGGATTTCCTACAGTCATCTGGGTTGCAATAACCATTTGGCCCCAAAAGAACTCATATTACAATGACCATCTATTCGTTATGTAGAAAACACCACACACACAAATGCAACATGTGCGATCATCATTAGGCAATTGTAATCAACACTAAGCTAAATATCCAAACAATTCTTAATGCAAAAACACCATGACTGTGTACCAACCAATCAATCTGTGGAAGCCATGCATAGACATGGAGTAAGGCTGTGACCTCCTTAAATAAACAATACTAGATTATTGACCACTAGGAAATCGACTGTGTATCTGGACTGCCCAATTAAAAATGCAAGGTTATTCATTTAAATAACACAGGCGGTGACTAGATATCAAACCAACATGACTGTCGTATGACCAACCGAGTGAGTCTGTGCCCCATTTCTTTTCGACAATACACAACCATTCAACAATAACCAAGAAACAAACCTGACAAGCCACGTCGGTGTTCTATATCAACCCTTAGACTTGTAGACTTAAGGGTTTGCTTTGTGACAAACAAAGGGAAAGCTAGATCTGGCTCATTTCAATGGTAAAAACCTTCGAGACCAATGGTGCATACACAGAGAGAACCACGACTTATTCATGGATAGGTAACAAATCCCATGACAGGAGGGATATAACAGAGGAGAGAGGCTGCAACTCAACCAGTGAGGATATTTAACACACGCAGGGTATAACCCTCGTGGCTCTCAATCAAACAATCACAGCACTGAGGTGAAGAAAGGGCCGAGTAAGAATAGACAACCCACTGCGCGACCCTTATTTGTGAAATCAACCAATGCCCAAGTGGACATAGCACAGTTCCTCCAACCATAAAAAATAATACAAGCCAAAGACTGGATATAGTGATGTGAACGTGTGAGGATAGCCATCCAACCAAGATCACCAAAAAAAACCTCCAACTAAACCAACAAATATCACAGAAAGCCCCTATGGCTTCCAATGCCCAAGGTAACCAATATGAATTCAAGATTATTGCAGAAAGAATCGTCAACACTTTATTCCAAATCACAATTATTTCATAGTTGCAACACTTCAGGAAAGCACAACCCAATACACCCGAGACAAAAATCATTTCATAACCATAGAAAATTCATGAATGGCCAAAAAAATACATACCTGTAATTGAACACCTTAAAACGTGAGTTGGACGAGCGGTTCCCCTCTGCTAAGAAATCAGAGCATAACCACAGCAACAATGTTGAACAAATGCCTGACTAGGGTGGCGGTTAGCAGAAGGAGTAAGGGTGACGTGTAGTAAATTCACGTCGCCTCCACCCTCAGTTAATTAAATTCAATAGTACACGTTGGCCATTAATCTACCAACAATTCATTAAACCATACATCGTAAATTGCATCTATTACTTGTCAAACGTGCCACCCACATCATTTCTTCCATTCCAACTTGACCATATTGCCTATCAACTATATGATTTAATAAACCATGTATAGAATTACCACCAATAGTGAGATCAACATCAACTTGTACCATAGCGTAATCACCATGCATATCAACTATATAACTCAAATAAAATCGCACAACCATTAACTTGATTGATAGGAGCACAATAACCCATTTAAAATCGATGCATGTAGTATAGTATATAGCATAGTTTAATTTTTCCATTTTCATTTGTTATATCTCCTTTCATTTCTTTCCAATTCCTTGTCTGTGTTATTGCTAACATGTTTGATGTGCAGGTCTCTTTGCAATAGATCTCACCACCATGTAAGTAGTGTCGAATAATAACATGACATCAAATAGTCACAAGACCTAATCTCCAATCTACAAGGGGTTCCCACCTACTAGTATTATTTAACTTTTATAATAGTAGGCTTTAGCAACACTTTGTGGGCAAAACTTCGTTGGCGTTTTTTAATTGTCAACAAACTGGAAATTCCACAGAGAAATTTGTTTTCACCATGTTTAGAACTCAGAACTCATGGTTTCGCAGACCAGAACAGTAGGTTCAGAAGATATAACCAGGAAGATTATGCAACAGGGGAAAATGAGCAGATCTGATGGAAATATGACCGGGAATTTGGGAATAATTTATGAAATTTTTTATGTATGAGGGGTTTTACCACTGTATGCATAATCCATCGACTGGAATCTTCTCTTTAACTTTTGAGGAGGAAAATTTTCATATTTGCTCTCAAAAATCTCAATGTACGAAGAAATGGCAAGAAGAAGTGGGAGATAACCAATTCTTAATAAGACAGTAGTGGAAATATATAACAATTTCAAGGGTCCTTCAGAGAAGACAATTTCAAGGGTCCTTCAGAGAAGACATCATAACAGCTGTGTAAGATTGATTGTTATTGACTAACAATTCTTTGTAGGAGTGTCACTGTGGCATATATGATCCGACATCTTACTCTCTACTGAAACTAAAAAGATGATCAAATACAAAATCCAACAAAATAAAGTTGCAGAAAATTAAAATAGCATAAATAAAGTGACAAAAGAGTAAAATCAGTAGGAAATGCTTAAAGCAGAAAATAGAAAACAACTACTATAAGCAGAAAAAAGAACGAAAATTGAAAACAAAGCTAGACTACTAAAATACAGGAAATCCAGACAGCATTAGATATTTTCAAGTTGGTTCCACATAATGCTTTAAGTGAGAACCATTAGTACTATAGGAAAACAATTGCTCCTGCAAATCTTTTAGAATGTAAGAATTTGTACCTAAGACTAAAGCAATCTTGAAAGGACACAGCCATAATTTATGAAATTTTGAATGTCTTCCCCTATCAGCGTGAGTCGAATCCCATAGAAAAACTTTTTCATTCACCTTAAACTTGACAGTTTTGACACTTTTGTTGAAATATTTCTTAACGGTTTGTTGTCTCCTTTTAATATTATCCAAAGAAATCATCCTTTGTTCTTCCAAATATAGTAATGCATTTACCCTTTGTGAAACATCTGAATAATTTAATTCTTTGACTTGTAGCATCAACCTTAAGGAAGAGAGTTCTAGCTCCATTGGCAAGAGGGATTCTTGACCATAAACCAGCTAAAAAGGAGTACAAACAGTGCTTACTTTGGTGGTAGTTCGATCTGCCCAGAGGGCATAAGTGAGGAGAGTGTGCCACTGACGAGGCTTATCTTCGATGAGCCTTTTGACTATTCTTACCATATTTTTGTAGGTAGACTCGGCTTGCCCATTTTCTTGGGGATAATAATCTTATGAGTTGAAATTTTTAACCCCCAACTTTGCTAAAAACTGAGTCAGCTTAGCAGAAATGAAAGTGGGACCATTGTCTGTAATAATTTTCAATGGAAGACCAAATATGGAAAAAATATTATTTTCAAGGAAAGAAATTACCTGATCGTCTATGGAATGTTTAAGTGGGACAACTTCAACCCATTTTGTAAAATATATGTGGCTGTCAGAATAAAAAATTGCCTAGCTGAAGAAGGAGGATTAATAGGACCAATAAAATCCAATCCCCACTTTAAAAAGGGAAAATCTGGCAGGATAGGTTGTAATGGCATGGTTGAAAGGCGTTCCTTCCTAGAAAAATTTTGGCACTTGTCACAAGACCTCAAAAAAACATAAGAGTCACGAAATATCGAAGGCCAATAATATCCTTTTCTAATAATCTTTAAAGCAATGGTTTTTGCAGAAAAATGACCTCCTACCTGAATGACAGAGCTTGAAGAATGGTGAACTTCTTGCAACAATTTATGTGCATCTTTG
>JASDQU010107156.1:207121-236195 GCA_032191745.1 Picea mariana
TGAACTCCAAAGTGGTCCCCTTATGGTGAAATCCCTCACGGGAAGACGCTTTGCGGATTGAGTTATCCTAGAAGAATGGTTGGAGGACCCATGCTTGTATGTGGAATAACGAGATGAAGATCAAGGAAATTGTTGGTGAAACTATCCTAGATGGATAGTGCTTGTCATGCCATTTTTTGTGGTATGTGGAATGTCACATAACTTCTCATGGTTTGAGAGTTATGGCCTTACGAAGATGAAGGACCCCCACATGAAGGCTTGAAGCCCCCAAGGTCAAAGAAGTCAAAGTGAGATAAAAGAAGAAATCATTATTTAAATGATAAAGTAAAGTGACAAAGTGAAGGTGTATTATTTAAATAATAAAGAGAAGTGACAAAATCAAGAAATGATAAAGTAAGGTGACAAAATCAAGAAGGTATATTTATGGAAAGTGGTTAACCCTAAAAATAAAGAAAATAGGTTAAGTGACCTAGAAATGGGTTAATATTATTTAAATGATAAATTAAAGTGACAAATTCAAGGTGGATTATTTAAATAATCAAGAGAAGTGACAAAATCAAGAAATGATGAAGTAAGGTGACAAAATCAAGAATGAATATTTAAATGATAAAGTATTGCAAAACTTTCTATTTATGGAAAGTGGTTAACCCTAAAATAAGGAAAATAGGTTAAGTGACCTAGAAAAGGGTTAAGTGACCTAAAAATGGTTTAAGTGACCTAGGGGATGAAAGTATAAATAATATAGCAATGGTCTCTTGTAGATCATCCTTTTTGTGGATCAATGGAGAGCTTCTTGTGAGAATATATTTTGGAGTATTGATGGAGAGCTTCTTGTGAGAGATTCTTGAGAATTTTTGGTGTGGAACACTTGAGCATATTGAATATCTATAGGTGAATGAGGTAAACAAGGATATATAAGCCGAAATTCTGAGGAAAGTGAAGAAAAGAAGGCCGAAATGCAACGAAGGATAAATTCTTTTGATGGTGCTTTCTAAGGTATGTTATTTATAGGTTATCTCACCATTTTTGCTATAATTTTTTTTCTATAATGATTTATATCATGAAATTTCTATACAAGTGAGAAAACATATCCAAGTATATGTGTTTAAAAATTCATATTGTGGGTCATTTTATTTTTGGAGTTACACTCCGTGGAAAATAGGGTTTGTGACCAGTCCTGAAACTAGTCAAAAACAAGTGTTTCAGGTAAAAACGTCATAACTTATTCATAACAGATCCAAATTCAGTGAGACCAATTGTGTTGGTTATATTACAGTCTACTTTATTCTTTGGAATAGTTTCATATTCATTCAACAAATATTCTGTGCGGGGAACACTCTACAAGGTCTCTCTCTAGAATAATCCAGAATTCAACAAGGTATGCCATTTTTGCTATAACTTCTTTTATGAGAGGTTACAAGTAGTGCCACTTGGATGAATTGCATAAAACACACTGAAGAACATTGTGTATCAGTTTCAGATCTTTATTCAGTACAGATACAAAGTTATGATTATTTCAAGTTAGAGTTGTTGACTAATCCAAAACTAGTCATGGTTATGACAAGAAGTTGATGAGTTAGCACATACATGAGGTGTATAGTTGATGATGTTGGTACATATTGATGAGTCATTTTTGATTACTAGTTGACACATGATTGGTATATACTTGGTACATGGTTGGATGCACTTGTTTATGGTACAGGTTGATTACAGGTTGTTTGGCACAGGTTGGTGCATGGTTGATGCTCTTGTTTATGGTACAGATTGATATTTGTTGAGGATTGTTGCCTCATCTTAGTTGTTTTTGAGAATGTAAGATGATTATTGAATATATAGCTAGTGCTCTTGTAGAGTTGTACTCTATTCAGTTGTTGCTGAAAAACCCCCGGATTGAAGTCCATAATAATAAAAAAAATTGTACATACATCTTGTGTTCCTTGTGGAGATGATTTGCTGATGATATATTGCTGATATGTATTCACTTATAACTGATTATTAATGACAACAATGAGTAATGATTAAATGTCGAATGCTAACTAATGAGTTTTGTGTAAGAGGGAAGTTTTGGGAAAAATATCCCCACACTCATTCGCCTCCCCCCTCTAAGTGTGGTAGGAGTGTCAAACAAGAGGCTCTAACTCAGCCTAGTAATGATATCTGACACACACAGGGTATAACCCTCGTGACTCCTCAACCAAATGACCACAATGCTGAGGTGAAAATAGGGTCGAGAAGGAACAACATAACTCACTGCACAACCCTTGGCGATGAAAACAACCCAGTGCCCAAATGTGCAATTTATGGTGACACAAACGCTTCAATCATTAAACCCCATAAAATCCCACAGACTGGATACAACAATATGAAATTCTGAAGATAGCCCACCAAGACCAGCAAGGATCCTCTAACTAAACCAAAAAGGATAACAGAGATGTCTTGTGAATGCTAACGCCTGGGATAACCAATAATGCTATGACTTCAACATCATTTCAAAGAGAATCATCAACGTTTCATTCACAATCACCATTTTGCATGGTTTCAATACCTAAGGAAGTCGCAAACCAATTCACCTAAGCCAACATCCATTTCATAACCAGAGCATACTCATGAAGGGTAAAAAAAAAGAACATACCTATAATCGAACATCTTTAAAACGCGAGTTGGTCGGGTGGTTTCTCCCTACTGAGAAATCGAAGCATAACCACAACAACAATGTTTGAACAATAACCTGACTAGGGTGGCATCCAATCGACAGGAGTAAAGGTGATGTGAAGTAAATGCACATCACCTCCACACTTCAAGTTCATTCAATTATTAGTATGCGCCAGCTACTAATCAAACAAATCATCCACTTTGAACCATGCATCGGTACCAACAACCTTTAATTTCCAAGAGCACCACCCATATCACATATTACCATCTCCACAATACACAAATGCATGTCAACTATGCTCTATAAAACCTCGATATATCGTATGGCTATCCTATGTTAGCTAGGATTTTCCACAATCTTTTCAATGCATATAGTATAGCATGCTAGCATAGGATAGTTTCTTCTTTTAATTTCCTTTCATTTGTTGTTACTAACATATGTATGTTGTAGGTGTCACAATTAATAGATCCAAGAACAAACAACAATGATAACCATGAAAAACTTCGGTATAAAACGTGAGCTCGGAATAGCAAGGGACCCATGTATAATATGCCTCATCCATTATCCAATAAAACAAGATATCGTCAACCATGAAAGTAGTGTCGAACAATAACATAACGTCGAATAAGCACCAGACTTGATTTTCAATCTACAAGGGGGTCCCACCTACTATAATTATTTGGCTTTTATATTAATAGGATTTTAGCAAAACTTTGTGGGCAAAACTTCATTGTGAATTTAATAGTCAAAAAATTGGCAAATCCACAGGGAAATTTGTTTTCAACATATTTATAACTCATAACTTATGGTTTTACAGACCAAGAACAATAATTTTAGAATATGTAACGAGAATAATTATGCAACAGGGGGAAGTGAGCGGATTTAATCCAAAAATGATCGGGAATTTGGGAATAACTCATGAAAAATGTTAAGTATGAGGGGGGTTATCCCTGTATGCATAATCATTCAACCAGAATTGGCCCTTGACTCAAGGAGGAAAATTTAACACTCTGCTCTTTTATTACCAAATGGATGAAGAAATGGAAAGAAGAAGCGGGAGATAACCAATCTCTTTATAAGACAATAGTGAAAGTAGACAACAAATTCAAATGTGTCCTCGGGGAAAGCATCATGAAAACCGTGTAAGATTTATTGTTATTGACTAACAATATCTCGCATGAGTGTGATTGTGGCATAACTGATCCAACATCGTATTTCCAGGTAAACTAATAAAAGACAAAATTCGAAATCCAACAGCGTAAAATTACAAAAAATCGAAATAGCAGAAATAAAGTGACAGAAGGTAAAAAAAATAGGAAATGTTTAAAACAAAAAAAGAAATCAACTAATATAAGAAAGAAAAAAAGAAAATAGATAAAACTGAAACATAGCTATATTACTAAAATATAGAAAATCCAGACAACGTTAGAGATTTTCAAGTTGGTTCCACGTAATTCTTTAGGTGAGAACCATAAGTGTTGTAGGAAAACAATCACTCCTGTAAGTCTTTTAAAATGTAAGAATTGGTACTTAAGACAAAAGTGATCTTGAAAGGACCCAGCCATAATTTCTAAAATTTTGAATGTCTTCCCCTATTAGGGTGAGACGAATCCCATAGCATAACTTTTTCATTGACCCTAAACTTGACATTTTTGACACTCTTATTCAAATATTTCTTAATGGTTTGCTATATTCTTTTAATATTATCCAAAACAAACATCCTTTTCTCTTCCAAAGCTAATAATGCATTTACCCTTTCTGCAACATCTGAAGAATTTAATTCTTCGATCTGTAGCATCAACCTTAAGGAAGAAAGTTCCATCTCCATTGGTAAGAGGGATTCTTGACCATAAAACATATGAAAATGAGTACAACCAGTTCTTACATTGGCAGTAGTTTGATCTTCCTAGAGGGTGTAAGTGAGGAGAGTGTGCCACTGACAAGGCTTATCTTCAATTAGCCTTTTGACGATTGTTACCATATTTTTGCTGGTGGACTTGGCTTGCCCATTTCCTTGGGTATAATAATATGATGAGGTGAAATGTTTAACCCACAACTTGGCTAAAAACCGAGTCATATTAGGATAAATGAAAGAGGGACCATTGTCTATAATAATTTCCAATGGAAGACCAAATCTGGAAAAAATATTATTTTCAAGGAAAGAAATTACCTGATCGTCTGTGGAATTATTAAGTGGGATAAGCTCAACCCATTTTGTAAAATAGTTTGTGTATGTCAAAATAAAAACTTGCCCAGCTAAAGAAGGAGGTTTAATAGGACCAATAAAATCCAATCCCCACTTTGAAAAGGGAAAATCTAGCAGGACATGTTGTAATGGCATGGTTGAAGGACTTTCTTTTCCAACAAATTTTTGTCACTTGTCACAAGACCTCGAAAAAACATAAGTGTCACGAAATATTGAAGGCCAATAATATCCTTTTCTAATAATCTTGAAAGAAATGGTTTTTGCAGAAAAAATGACCTCCTACATGAATGACAGAGCTTGAATAACCATGAGCTTCTTGCAACAATTTATGTGCATCTCTGTTATTCACACAATGAAGCAACACACCATCAACTGATCTTCGAAATAAGAAGTCTCATATAATGACATATCTTGCATATTCAAGACAGAGTCTTCTCCTTTGGTGAGTGTCTAAGTTGTCTGGACATCTTTGGTTCTGTAAATAATAAACCAAATTCCTGTACCAAGGATGTTCAGACACATGGAGGATCTGATCGTCAATGTAAAAGAGAGGTGAAAGGGAACTATCTTCTTCATCAATTTCTTCACTATTCTCAGCATGTTGAGCCAAGTGAAGGGCTAGGTTACATCACTTGATATTGGTAGAAGTCATGATATTTAAATCATCCTCCTAGATATTGGCAAGCCAATGTGCAATATTTCCTGAAAGATAAGTCTGTGAGAGAAAACATTTGATAGCGGGTAACGAGACTTTTATGAAAGTATGCTTACCTAAGATGCAATGGAGAAACTTTTCAATATCCTTAACAAGAAAAAAAACATGTTTCTCAATAAAAGAGTATTTAAATTGATCATCAGACGAACTTTGACTCATGTAAGCCATAGGTTTTTCATTTCCTTGGTCATCATTTTGCATAAGGACAAAAGAAATTGCCTCCTCAGTGAAATTTGTATATATCATGAATTCCTTCTCAACATTTGACTTTGCCTAAACCAGCGCAGAACTAATTTCTTTCTTGATTTCTTCAAAGGCATTTTCGACATCATCTGTCGAAGAAAAAGAATGATCTTGCTTAAGAAGATTATGGATTGGCTTGACCATCACCACAAAATCTGGGACAAACCTACGTCCAAAGTTAAAAACCCCCATAAAAGCTTGAACCTCTTTCTTGGAGGTAGGAGTAGGAAGATTAAGGATAGCAACAATGCTTTCAGGATCAATGCTAATGCTTGAATCCAAGACGATGTGTCCCAGGGGTTTTTCCCCGGTAACACCAAAAATGGACATGGAAGGATTTAGAGAAATGCCAAATTTCCTACATCGCATGAGAACTTTTCTCAAATGAACAAAATAATCTGATCAGATTTTAGAGTATACTGTTAAATCATCAAGGTAGATCTGAATGATATTACCGATCAAATCGTCGAAATCTAATTGCATGGCTCTTTGAAATATTGCACCTACATTTGATAAACCAAAAGGCATATGTTCATAAGAAAAGGCACCCCAATGAGTAATAAAGGTGGTTTTATATTTATCTTCCCTTTTTACCTTGATTTGATTGTAACCAGAAAACCCATCCAGTAAGGACATCATTTGTGATCTTGCAACTTGTTGCAAAATCATTTACATGTTAGGAAGAGGGAAGTGATCTTTTACACTAGCTCAGTTTAATGCGCTAAAATCGACGCACAACCTGATCTGACCAGTGGTTTTCCGAACGGGGACTAGATTTGAGACCCATTTAGAATATTTGACCCAAAAGATGATTCCAACCTTCAAATGTTTTTCCAACTCCTTTCGAATAGTTGCTTCTAGTGCAGGGTTGATAGGTCTTTTTTTTTTCCTAACTATTTTTACACCTTCCTGAATGGGGATGGCATGTTGTATAAGGCCAGTATCAAAACCACAAAGAGCCTCATAAGACCAAGAAAAAACATCTTGAAATTCACCAAGCAAATTGGAAAAAATCTCCTTCTCTTCATTTGAACATTTGACACCTATTTTGACGTTATTTAGAGTCTCTGGTGTCCTAATGTTCAAGGCGATGGTTTCACCCACCTTCCTTTTCAACTCTTGTTCATTTTGTTTATCCTTTTTGCCTACATCACTCGATGAAAATGAACTCTCTAGAGGAGTCAATCCTTTAGGAATCTTGTTATCTTCTATGGATATAACTTCCTTAGGTTTAAAAGGTTCATTTTGAATAAAAGCACAAATGATCTCATCATTTGGGAAGACCTTCCAAGATTCTATATTGTTGGGAATATGCAGACAGTATAGGGATTGAAAGGTGCAATCAGGTCTGTGTGGTAGAAGTTGTCGATTGGGGGAGGCTGCAAAAATTGCTAACCGATCATCCATTAAGTTTAACTCCCTTTTAACATGGGTGATATTGAAATATAAAAGGTCTGAGATAAGCGCCCAAATGGTTTGGGTGTATCGTTTCATCAACTTCTTGTTAAGAGAGTAAATTTTATGCACAAGATTCACAACAAGCTCGGAATCCCCAAAAATCGAAAGGTGACCATGAACAAGATTATAAGCATTTTCAATGCCTAATAACAGGGCTTTAGATTCAGTGACATTGTTAGTGCATGCGAACTCCAATCGGTAAGAAAAGTTATGTATTTTTCCTACAGGAGAAATCAAGATAATGACAACTTTGTTACCTTCGTTTGAGCATGAACCATAAGAGTGCATGTGCCACATGCCATCATCTAAATCGATTTGTTCCATGGGAATGTTATATTCCTTAACAAATATGGAATACACTCCTAAGTCCTCTTCAAAATAGTTTACATTAGGCTGTGGGACACTCTCAATGTAGGTTGATATCCTTCGTTCTCTAAGGACTATAATATTTTTTCGTTCTAGGGAACACATAAATGTGTTCCGTCGAGTGAGAGGTATCCAGTCATTGAGGCTTGCCAATATCTTCCTAAGATGATTGAGCAATTTCTTACTGGCATATCGATTACCTAAATATTGAGGGTCATCCTTATTTCAGGTTGAGCGCACAAAACTAAGGTCACATATTTAATCTCAGGTATGGTCTTTTGTTGTAGAATATTATAAGAGAGCATGCTTCTAGCATTTTCATCTATACAAGACAAGCCTAGCTCTTCCATAATAATATTTGACATCACACTTGGGCCCAAACCACCATCAATGAGGCAACAATGGGAAATTGTATCCATGATATTTACAGAAATGTAAAAAGGGGGATTTTGTACAGGGTACCTAAAGTTATGTACACCTATTTTATTTACATAAGAATCATCTTCGTTTACCTCTTCATAAGGATTGGATACAACATAATCTTTTCCTTCCATGAATTGTTTCAGATGCATCTGTTGTTCAGGGAAGAAAACCATGTCTACGAGGGTTGCATATGCTTTTATGTTGGCCAACTAATTCATGATATTGTATTTGGAAGAGGGAAGAGGGGGAGTGATTCTTTGAATCTTAGGATCCTTAGGAACCTAGAGCGTAGCAACAGTTGAGGACGAACTCGGGCTAGAAGAACTGCGAGGAGGGTCAAATTTTCCTTTGGGAGCATAGGATTTGTTCCTACTATTGATGACCATGAGATCTTCTCGATCTACAAAATATAGGACATCGATGGTAGCTTCTGGTCTCTTACCAAAGATCTAATCTCTGGCACTCTTCTTTACCTCACATGTAGTTTCTTCTGTTGATTAAGGTTAGTTGTCATTGATGTCAACCCTTGAAGAAAGCCCAATAACACAAAGGTTTGGTTAATGGAACCAAGTTTGTTTGATGTAAATATGACTCATTATTTTCTTGTCGTGGTTGATAAGAAGTACATATGGATGAACTCCAAAGTGGTCCCCTTATGGTGAAATCCCTCACGGGAAGATGCTTTGCGGATTGAGTTATCCTAGAAGTATGGTTAGATAACCCATGCTTATTTGTGGAATAATGATATTAAGGTCAGTGAATTTTTTAGTGAAACTATCCTATATGGATATTTATTTTCATTCCAGTTTTGGTGGTATGTGGAACGTTACATAACTCATCACAGTTAGAGAGTTATGGCCGTGATAAGTTGGAGAACCTAGGGTTGGGTAATGGACCCAAGTTTGTTTGATGGGATAATGGTATGTGATTTAATATATTTGTAGGTAATACTATTCTATATGGATGGTACATGTCATTCCAATTCTGGTGGTATGTGGAACATCACATAACTCCTCACGGTTTCATAGTTATGGCCTTACGAAGTTGGAGGACCCTCTTATGTCATCTAGAAGCCCCAAAAGGTCAAAGTAGTCAAAGTGGTTTAAGATATTTTAGAAGTTAAATAATAAAGTGAAGTGATGAGTGTACTATAATTCAAACTGAATACAAAATAATTTATTTAAATAATAACTTTAATGGAGAAATTAGAAGTGGGTTAACCCTAAAATAAGGAAAGTGGGCAAAGTGACCTAGAAGATGTTTTTAAGGAAGCTAATTGGAGAGTATAAATAAGAGGAAAAGCTCTCTCATTTAAGAAAAACTTGAGAATATTGAATACCTATAGGTGTCTAAGGTAACCAAAGGATATATAAGATGAATTTCAGAGGGAAGGTGAAGAAAAGAAGATAAGAATTCAAGGAAGGATAAATTCTTTTGATGATGCTTTCTAAGGTATGTTATTTACAGGTCATCTCATCATTTTTGCAATAAGTTTTTTTCTAGAACAATTCAGACTGTGAAATTGCTATGACATTGAGGAAACCTATCCAAGTATTTGTGGTTCGTTGTATATTTGGAGTTACACTCCGTGGAAAATAGGGTTTGTGGCTAGTCCTAAAACTAGTCAAAAACATCATAACTTATTCATAACAGATTCAAATTCAATAAGACAAAATGTGTTGATTAGATCACAGTATATAGTATTCTTTGTAACAGTTTCCAATCTATTCAACAAACATTTCGTGCGGGGCACGTTCTACAAGGTCTCTCTCAAGAATAAGCCATAATTCAACAAGGTATGTATTTTTTTCTAAAACTATTTTTATGAGAGGTTCCAAGTAGTGAAACCTGGAGGAATTTCATAAAACACACTGAATAACATTGTGTATTAGTTTCATATCTTTATTCATTACAGGTACAAATTTATGATTATTTCAATTTAGGGTTGTTGACCAATCCAAAACTAGTCATGTGAGACTAAATAAAAGTTTGATGTAAATTCCAGTCTCTTGTTGTTTAAAGTTAAGGAAGGTTTGTAGGTATGTGATCATATAAACCAGGTCTATTACAAAGTTACAAATCATATTTGGATGATGAAATTTATGAGGGATTTTGGTTGAGGTACAAGTTGGGTACATGGTTGAGACAAGTAGTTGATGAGTTGGCACNTTGACGATGTTGGTACATATTGATGAGTCATAGTTGATGAGTAGTTGACACATGATTGGTACATACTTGGTACATGGTTGGTTTCACTTGTTTTTGGTACAGTTTGGTGCATGGTTGATGCACTTGTTTATGGTAAAGGTTGGTGCATGGTTGATGCACTTGTTTATGGTACTAATTGATTACAAGTTGAGGTACAGGTTTATGCATGGTTGATGCATGGTTCAATTTTATTGGTACATGTTTATAGTGGTATATCTCACAGTGATAGTGTGATAGTGGTTCCATCATTCTAGTTCTACTTCAGGGTGGTTGGATGGGGCAAGGACAGGTGGTTATAGCCACCTTTCGGTTGTAGCTGGAGAACATAGGGGGTTGTAGCCTCCTTATAGTTGTAGCAAGAGAATTGGGGAGTTGGAGCTTCCCTCAGGTTGTATCCTGAGAAACCAGTGGGTTCGAGCCTCCTTCCAGCTGCAGCTGGAAAACAAAGGAAGTTGGTGCTTCTAATGAATGTTATTCTTCAAGACATATAAGAAAAAAAAATTCGTGGTTTTCTCCCTATTTGGGTTTCCACGTAAAACACTAGTGTACTGTGTATGTGTGTGATTGTTCATTTCTTATTGCTCATTATTGAACAATAATTCTACATTGATATAACACTTGGATTTTTTGAAGAAAAAATATTATAATTACACTATTACTCATTCACCCCCCCTCTCAGTAATCCAACAATTGGTACGAGAGAAGGTTCCTTTAGAAATCAGTTTAACCACTAAAAGGTAGATCATGGAGAGTACCAACTTGTATAAAAATGGAATACCACAGTTTGATGGACAAAAATATTCTTTTTGGAGCATAAGGATGAAGACATATATGTATAAAAGCATAGGAATTTAAATTTTGGAAATCGATTGTAGATGGATACATGGTACCAACAATTCCACCAAAAAATGACAAAGCAGTGAAACTCGGTGAGAATGATTCCAATGCCAAAAATGCACTTTTGAATGGTCTCAGTGATACGGTATTGGCCAAAGTTTCACATTGTAAATCCGCTAAAGAGATTTGGAACAAGCTTTGATATATTTATGAAAGAGATACAAAACTCAAAGCAACAAAGCTTCAAACTTACAGAGGTTATTTCGAACAACTAAAAATGAAGGAAGATGAGAATATTGAATCCTACTTCTTACGAGTTGATGAAATAATGAATGCAATAATAGGATTGGGAGAATAAATAAAAGAATATGTAATTGTTAAAAAGGTACTAAGATCTCTTCCTATGAGATTTAACCCTAAGATATCAGCACTAGAAGAAAGATTGGATCTAAACTCAATAAGCATGGATGAACTGCATGGAATCTTTAAAACATATGAAATGAGAACTTAATAGTAAAATCCATATGTAAAAGAAGCATCCTTCAAAGCATACAAAAGATCAAAGAAAAAGAAAAAGGACCAAGAAGAATATAGCAGCAACAGTGACATCTCAGAAAATGATGAAGAAGTGGCCAACTTTGTCAAGAGACTAAACAAGGGAACCGACTGTAGGTATAGAGGTAAGCTTCTTAATTTGTTTTAATTTTGATGGTATTGGTCATTTTGCTAACAAATGTCCTCATAAGAAAAAAGAGAAATGATGAAGGTTAATCAAGAGGAAAACACACATATAAAGGCAAAAGAACTACAAAGAAAGTTTTCAAGAAAATCTTATGAAGAAAAGAAGAAATCTCATCATCAGATGAAGATGAAGTTAGTGACAGTGAGAAAAGAAGACTTCTATTCATGGCAGTAAAAGACTCTGACAAAGAAGACTCTGAAGAAGAATATGAAGAAGCCGAAGAATAATATGAACAAGTCGAAGAAGAAATTGAAGAAGCAGAAGTTGACTATAGAGAAGAACTAATGTGTGCCATAGAAGTTATCAGAAGAGAAAAGAAGAAAAACAAGAAACTACAAGCAGAACTAGACAAGAAAAAGGATACTTGAGAACTAGAACAAATGATCACAAAATTGAAGTTTCAAATAGAAGAAGATAAAATAATTGATGAATCACTCAAATAAAATCTATAATAAAACAACAGAATCATTGGAAACTTGGAAGCAAAGATTGTCACACTAAGAAAGGATATTCAAAAAAAAAATATGCAGAATAGCTCAAAAGTTTTTGATGGCATTATGAGTAGTCAAAATTATCATTTTGACAAGTCTGGACTTGGATACAATCAGATAGAAAATGGATCAAGCTCCAAAACAACAGAGCAAGAAACATATCCAAAAAGTTATGCAGAGACAATCAAAGGGGATAGGAAGATATACAAGGAAGATTATAGGGACACTACTCCACCAAGAATATTTAGATTTTAGAATCAACAATAGATAGATAGTCCTCAAGAAGAAGAAGGATTCATAAGAGCACCTCATTTCAGAATATCTTCAACTCCCAGGTATCAAACTATATTTTTTGGTTAATGTTATGCATGTAATAATTTTGGACATAAAGCTGTGAATTGTAGAGATAAGAATAGGATCAATAACAACTTTGAGATTCATACACAAAGGGGTTATTCAAGAAGACCTAGTGAAACACAAAGAAGAAGTTACAACAGGTTTGAATCTTTGTGCACTGAAGTGAAATGTTACAAATGTAACAATTTTGGACACGTGGCCAAAGATTTCATAATGACAGTCCTTCCTAAAGAACCTCAACAAAATAACAATAGTCACAGACAAGAACCTCAGAAAATGACATGGATAAGAAATCAAGATCAGTATAACAATGAAGAATGCATAATTTCTCTAATAGGTAAGAAGAAAAAACATGGTTGGTATGTTGACAATGGATGTTCAAAACACATGACAGGTGATAGAGACAATTTTCTTACAATATGAAAGGAAATAGATGGATCAGTGTCCTTCGAAAATGATGATTCAGCCAAAATCATTGGAAAAGGCACAGTCCGAATTGGGAACAAGAATGAAAAGGAAAAAAATGTTCTACTAGTAGAAGATATGAAACATAATCTTCTAAGTGTGAGTCAAGTGTGTAACCAAGGTCATAAAGTTACTTTCGATTCATAAAAGTGTGAGATAAGAAAAGAAGGTTCAGGGAAATTGGTCACTACAGCTGCAAGAACTTCAAGAAACATATATGTGTTAAGTGAAATTTGAAATGAAAAATGTTGTCTAGGAAAGGAAGATGAAAGTTGGATATGGCACAGAAGAATGGGGCACATACATTTTGATAACCTTGTCAAAGTCAACAAAAGAGAAGAAGTCAGAGAAATGCCCCAGATCACAAAACCAACCAACACTTTATGCAGGCATTGTCAACAAGGAAATCAAACAAATACCAGGTTTAAATCTAAGGAATATTCAACGACAAGACCACTAGAAATTGTGCATACTGATCTAGTTGGACCAACTAAAAAAGAAGGCTTAAAAGGTGAGAAATAATTCATGTTATTAGTTGATGATTATACATGAATGACTACATTTTACTTTCTCAAAAATAAGTCAGAAGCTTTTGAAAACATCAAGATCTACAAGGAAATGGTTGAAAATGAAATGGATTCAAAAATCAAATGCTTGAGATCTGATAATGGAGGATAGTTCACCTAAAAGAAATTTATGGACTATTGCAGCAATCATGGAATAAAAAGGCAATTGTCCATTGCTAGGACACCTCAACAGAATGGAGTTGTTCAAAGAAAGAACAAGACGGTACAAGAAATGGATCGAACAATGTTAATGGATTAAAAATTGACAGATATGTTTTGGACACATGCAATGCATACATGAGTTCACATTTAAAACAGAGTAATGCTTAGAAATAACACCGACAAAACTCCTTACAAACTATGGAAAGGAAGACCAACAAATGTAAAGAACTTCACAATTTTTGGAAGAAAATGCTATATCAAAAGAGAAGATGGAGGAATGGGAAAGTTTGTCTCTTGTCTTGACAAAGGAGTACTTGTTGGTTACTCAAGTAAAAGGAAAGAATACAATTGTTACAATCTAAGATTGAATAAAGTTGCGGAAATCATCAATGTAACAATTGATGAAACAGGCAAACCAAAATCAAAGGAAGAAAATGAGTCAATGAAACATACCTTAGAAGAAGAAGAAGAAGATGAAAAAGAAGTAGAAGAGGAAGATGAAGATAATCCAACAGAAGTAGAAGAGAAAGTTCAGCAAGTGTCTCCAAAGACACCCAGTAAACGAGTACAAAAGAATCATCCTTCAGATTAGATTATCGGAAACAAAGATGCAGGAGTTGAGACTAGAAAAATAATCCATTCACCAGAACAAACACACCTAGCACTAATCTACAATTGAACCAAATTGTTTTGAATAAGCCAACAAGTATGAATCTTGGAATAAGGCCATGGATGAAGAATTGGATCAAATAGAGAAAAATGACACTTGGGAACTGGTTCCAAGACCAAAGAATAAGAATGTGATCGACACAAAGTGGGTCTTCAGGAATAAATTGAATGGAGATGGACAGGTTACAAGGAACAAAGCTAGATTAGTATGTAAAGGATATGCATAGGTTGAAGGAATCGACTTTGAAGAGAAATTTTCCCCAGTTGCTAGATTGGAAGTAATCTATTTTCTTTTAGCTTATGCATGCTCCAAAAATATTAAAATGTATCAAATGGATGTAAAATCAACTTTTCTGAATGGGGAACTTGAAGAAGAAGTCTACATTGAACAACCAGAAGGATTTTAGTTGTCAGAAAATGTAGATTATGTGTGTAAATTAAAGAAGGCATTGTATATTCTAAAAATGGCTCTTAGAGCATGGTACTCTAGACTGGATAAGTATCTACAGTAGGCAGGGTTCAAAAAAGGAAGTGCAGACAACAACCTATACATCAAGGTAAGTTAAGGTAATATTTTATTAATTGAAGTTTATGTTGATGATATTATTTTTGGTAGTGATGATGATAGGTTAAGCCAAAAATTTTCAAAATATATGCAGAATGAATTTGAAATGTTGTTACTTGGAGAACTATCCTTCTTTCTAGGACTTCAAATACACCAAAGAAACCAAGGAATTTTTATTTCTCAAACCAAGTATATCATAGAAATGCTAAAAAGGTTCGGTATGGAAGATTGCAAACCAATTATCACTTCCATGCAAACCAGTTGCAAGTTGAGCAAAGATAATGATTCAAAGTCTATAGATCAGAGGCAATTCATGTCAATGATTGGAAGCCTACTATATGTGACAAAATCTAGAAAAGATGTAATGCAGGTAGTTGGACAGGTGGAATGATTTCAAGAAGAACCAAATGAATCACATGTATTAGCAGTGAAGAGGATTTTCAAATATCTCAAAGGAAAAAAAGAGTTTGGATTGTGGTATCCAAAAGGAAAGGATCTATCACTTATTGCCTACATAGATGCAGATTGGGAAGGTTGTATTAATGACCTACGAAGCACCAGTGGAGCAACATTCTACTTGGGTGAGTGCTTAATATCATGACTAAGAAAGAAACAATCATCAGTATCCTTATCTACAGCCAAGGCAAAGTACATTGCAACAACATCATGGTGTACACAAGTTCTTTGGATGAAACAAACTCTGACAGATATACATGTTGAGTATTATGATCCCATTCCAATCTATTGTGATAATACAAGTGCCATTAGTATCTCAAAGAACCCGGTGATGCACTACAAGACGAAGAAAATTCCAATAAAGTATCACTTTCTACGGGAGCAGGTTGTAGAGAAGAAAATCAAAGTTGAGTATGTGGACACAAAAGAACAAGTGGCAGACATATTTACAAAACCACTTCCATGGGAAGCCTCTGAATATCTTCTCCAAATACTTCGACTTATTTCTACTCCAAAATAAAAAAAAATTGAATGCTTATCTTATATGTCTTATATGTACATGAGGAAGCACCATAAGAGGATAGTTCAGTAAGGGGGAGCAACCCCGAATGGAAAGATACCTTTGTCATTGATGACAAAGGAGGGGATATTTATTAGATGCAAAAGATAGAGGCATGGTTATAGGGGGAGCATGAGACAGAGGCATGGTTCTAGGGGGAGAATGAGTGATATGATTTCAATATTTCATCAGAGTGTTTCCATCAATGCCAAAGGGGGAGATTGTTGATTAAGGTTAGTTTTCATTGATGTCAACCCTTGAAGAAATCCCGATAGAAAAAAGGTTTGGGTAATGGACCCAAGTTTGTTTGATGTAAATATGACTCATTATTGTCTTGTCCTAGTTGATAAGAAGTGCATATGGATGAACTCCAAAGTGGTCCCCTTATGGTGAAATCCCTCATGGGAAGACACTTTGTAGATTGAGTTATCCTAAAAGTATGGTTAGAGAACCCCTGATTATTTGTGGAATAATGAGATTAAGGTCAGTGAATTTGTCAGTGAAACTATCCTATATGGATATTTCTTTTCATACCATTTCCGGTGGTATTTGGAACGTCACATAACTCTTCACGATTAGAGAGTTATGGCCATGAGAAGTTGGAGAACCCAGGGTTGGGTAATGGACCTAGGTTTATTTGATGGATAATGGTATGAGTTTTGATATATTTTTAGGTAAAACTATTCTATATGGATGGTACATGTCATTCCATTTCTGGTGGTATGTGGAACTTCACATAACTCCTCACGGTTCGAGAGTTATGGCCTTACGAAGTTGGAGGACCCTCTTATGTCATCTAGAAGCCCCAAAAGGTGAAAGTAGTCAAAGCAGTTTAAGAGATTTTAGAAGGTAAATAATAAAGTGAAGTGATGAGTGTACTATAATTCAAATTGAATACAAAATAAATTATTTAAATAATAAATTTAATGGATAAATTAGAAGTGGGTTAACCCTAAAATGAGGAAAGTGGGCAAAGTGACCTAGAAGATGTTTTTAAGGAAGCTAATTGGAGAGTATAAATAATAGGCAAGGCTCTCTCATTTAAGACACACTTGAGAACATTGAATACCTATAGGCCTCTGAGGTAAACAAAGGATATATAAGACAAATTTCTGAGGGAAGGTAAAGAAAAGAAGACCATAATTCAAGGAAGGATAAATTCTTTTGATGATTCTTTCTAAGGTATGTTATTTACAAGTCATCTCACCATTTTTGCAACAACTTTGTTTCTAGAATGATTCAAACAGTGAAATTTCTAAGCCATTGAGGAAACATATCCAAGTATCTATGGTAAAAATATAATCTTGTGGGTCATTGTATTTTTGGAGTTACACTCTGTGGAAAATAGGGTTTGTGGCTAGTCCTGAAACTAGTCAAAAACAAGTGTTTCGGGTCAAAAAATCATAAATTCTTCATAACATATCCAAATTCAGTAAGACCAATTTTTTTTGTTAGATTACAGTCTGTAGTATGCTTATTAATAGTTTCAGACCGATTCAATAAATATTTCATGCGGGGAACTCTCTACAAGGTCGCTCTCTAGAATAAGCCAGAATTCAGCAAGGTATGCCATTTTTTCTATTACTAATTTTATGAGAGGTTCATAATAGTGACACCTCGATAAATTATATAAAACACACTGACAAAAATTTTGTATCAATTTCATATATTTATTCATTACAGGTACAAAGTTATGATTATTTCAAGTTTGGGTTATTGACTAATCCAAAACTAGTCATGTGAGACTAAAGAAAAATTTGATGTAAATGCTAGTATCTTGTTGTTTAAAGTTAAGGAAGGTTTGAAGGTATGTGATCATATACACTAGGTCTATTATAGAGTTAAAAATCATATTTGGATGATGAAATTGATCAGGGATTTTGGTTGAGGTACAAGTTGGGTACATGGTTGAGACAAGTAGTTGATGAGTTAGCACATACATGAGGTGTATATTTGATGATGTTGGTACATATTGATGAGTCATAGTTGATGAGTAGTTGACACATGATTGGTACATACTTGGTACATGGTGGGTTGCACTTGTTTATGGTACATGTTGATTACAGATTTTTTGGTACATGTTGGTGCATGGTTGATGCACTTGTTTATGGTACATGTTGATTACAAGTTGAGGTATAGGTTGATGCATGGTTCATGTTTATTGGTATAGGTTTACAATAGTATATCTCATAGTGATAGTGTGTAAGGTCTCTTCCAACATAGCCTTATAAAACATACGTTAAAATAGAGAAATATTATCCTAACTTTTGTACCCATTCATTATTCAGCATAATTAAAATTTATGAGAAACACCATAATAAACCACATATTCAGCATCATAACAAACCACATAACATAGCATAATAATGAAAATACATACCTCTAACTGATGTTATTGATGCTACTGCTATTCTCTGACTCTGCCTGATGCTCTGCCCAAAACCAACTAACCTCCTAGCCAGCTAGGAACAGAGCCTATCTGGCTCCCTAGCTCCAGGATTCTGTAAGGATTCCTAGCCCCCGAGCTCAGAACTCCCAGCAACAAGTGCCTCCTATCTCAGTTCACCAAACTCCAACAAGTTCCTCAAGAAAAAACCAGTACCACCCTCCAGCAAGCTACTCCAACCCCCAAACCAACAATACAATCCTCTCCTCTCAAAATGATGCTCTCCCCCAAAAGTCAAAAGTCCTTTGTCGAGTGTTTTTCCCTTCTCTTATCCTCCTTTCCCTCTCTCTCAATCATCGCCTTCTCCCTTTCATTAATAATCACCCACCTTATCCCTCCATTCAATGCCAACCACCTTATCCCGTTTCTCTTTAATGGTTCCATCATTCGATACATTAAGTCTCCATTTAATAAAATCAAATTCATTAACCAAATATTTAATCATGAAATTAATTAACTAATATACATTAAAAAATTATTTAAATCATGACAATTGATTAAATACTTAGGGTTGTTACATACACCCACTCTTCAAGAAACTTCATCCCGAAGTGAAAGTATTTTATGATACAAGGGAAAGGCACATGGTTCACACATTCATATCAAATAACCAACCTTATTAGTAAGTAAGCCAAGAAAACTCATACATACTAGTGTACATGTACAATAAATTCATGTGTAGCTAGTACATATAAGTCTCGTGCATGTACTAATAAGAATAACTATCACCCTTATAGTAATTTATGTATGCATCCAATCCAATCAACAAGACTATTCATTTTATAGAAGATAATAAACCAATGAAATGTTTGTGAATTCCCTTAATTACAATAATCTAGCTCAACAATTTTATTTAGACAATTGTAGTTTAGTTAAGTAATTATGAATATACATATATACACATTTTCTTTTCAGAAGGAAAAACAATAAATTCCACCATAAGGTAAATCTCCATACACTGTAAACTATTTCTATTCATCCTCCCTCCCTAACTTACTTCCATATTCCATTCCTATCCTTCCTCTATTGGACTATCTTGGAGCGTCAACTATATTGACCTAACTCCAAATAGAACCCATAAGCGGAAGTGTCACTATCTTGACCAAGCTTCCCCAGCAGGCAATTGACAGTCATCATCACACATCTAGGGGAGCATGAGCTAACACCATCCTCCCATGACTCCAGGTTTTAGAGGATACATGGTGGGAAATGCCTCCACCCCTGTTAATAGGACTAGGGTCTACACCCTATAATGTAATATACAATGGCACCATGTTGTTGGAAGTTTTTTCATTGTCTATTCAGTTTTGGGCATTCTCACCACCTGAAATCCTGCACTGGTCCACATATCATAGTAGTGCATCCAAACCAATATAATTTCACATACAAAGATTCATACCATATTGTTTCTCAGTCAGTGGTCATGACATCCACTTCCATTATCATTATCCCTTGGCTATTTCATAGCCCAATGACCTGCAGATTAGTCTGTAACACAAACTCATACATATCTATGCATTATCATCATGTATTTGCATACAACCATAATTTCAATTCAGTATCCGCATACCAACAACTTTAACATCAAAGTTTTCAAGTTAGAAATAGATCTCATAATATTCCATAATTCAATTAACGTTACCCATTCATAGAATTATCATTTACATAATAGATTGCATCATATACAACATCATTCAAATAGCATTTAAACCTTCATAGGATTCTCATTCACACAATATATCGCATCATATCCATGATCATCAATAACATCTAAACATTCATAGAATTTACATTCACATAGTAGATCACATCATATCCATCACCATCAATAACATTTAAACATTCATAGAATTTACATTCTCATAGTAGATCGCATCATATTCATCATCATCAATAAAATTTAAACATTCATATAGGTTTCTACATCTTAAAAGTTCAAGTGTATCATTAATAGTTTCACTATGAATATAAAGAAAAAAAGTGATTAGGCCTCAGATAATCCTAGCTGTCTAAGTCAAAAGGTGGTGTTACATACACCCAACCTTCGAGAACATATTCTCGAGGTGGTAAAAAAAGTGAGAGATAATCTTGTCGTAGCATCTCAGAATATTCCCAAGTAGCAGATCTTGGACTATACTTGTCCCACTGGACCTTAACTTGGTCTACCAAATGGTTCCTGAGCTGCCAGACTCTATGGTCCAATATGCGTAATGGTTCTACCATGAGGGTTCCCACATTTGATACCTGCAATTCATTCCAATTTAGTTTATGTGATTCATCAGCAACATAATGACGTAAAACAGACACATGAAAAACATTATGGGTTTTATGCAAGTGGGGTGGCAGTATGAGACGATAGGCAATGGGTCCAATTTTCTCTTGGATTCTGAATGGTCCTATAAATTGAGGTGGAAAATTTATCCCCTTTCTGAACCGTATGGTACTCTTATTAGGCCTGATACGAATGAAAACCTGATCTCCCACTTTATAACTTCAGTCAGTCCTGTGTGCATCCGCATAACTTTTCTATCTATCCTGTGCTTCCTTTAGTCTCTGCCTAATCTAAATCACATGTTCCTCCATCTCTTGAATCAATTCTATCCCAACTATTACTCAGTCTCTAACCTCTCCCAACTCAAAGACGTTCTGCATGGCCTTCCATACAGAGCTTCGTAAGGTGGCATTCCGATGGAGCTATGAAAACTGTTGTTGTAGGCGAACTCTACCAAAGGTAGGTACTTCTCCCAATGGGTTTGATTATCCATAACATACATCCTAAGAATGTCTTCCATAACCTAATTTACTCTCTTAGTTTTCCCATCTGTTTCAGGATGATAAGTCGTGCTGAAGTTCAATTGAGTCCCCAACGCTGACTGCAAACTTGTCCAAAACCTAGAAGTGAATCTGGAGTCCCTATCTGAAATGATCTTCTTAGGTATCCCATGCAAATGGATGAACTCACTTCCAAACACGCATGCCACATCAGTGACATCATAAGTGTCTCTAACAGGAATAAAATGATCACTCTTGGTTAACTTATCAACTATCACAAGAATGGCATTGTGTCTATGAGATGTGAGCGGCAACCCCACAACAAAATCCATAGAGATGACTTCCCACTTGGACATAGGAACATCAAGTGGTTTTAGGAGACTTGCGGGGTGATGGTGGTTGGCTTTCACTTGTTGACACTCTAGGCACTTGGTGAAAAAATGGACTACATCGCGCTTCATGCCTACCTAGAGGAATAGCTTCCTCATGTCTGCATACATTTTCTTCACACCTGGATGCACACAATAAAGTGCTCTATGGGCTTCCTTTAGTATGATGCTTTGAATATCCCCACTTTCGGGGATGTACATCCTTCCTCGATATCTTAATAGTCTGTCTGCTTCCAGACTATATCCTTCATACTTTGGTTCTAATTGCCTCCCACTCTAGAGGTTTGAAGTAAACTTTAAATACCAATTGTCTGCATGGAGTTGCGTCAACACACGTTTGCTCAGATTGACTTTTAAGGGTACCAAGGAGAAGACACGTGGCCTCCTACTCAAGGCATCTGCGACCGCATTCTGTTTTCCCTTGATATATGAAATACCAAAATCGTACTCACTCATGAACTCACTCCATCACCTTTGCCTGGTATTCAGATCCCTTTGAGTGAAGAGATGTTTTAAACTTTGATGGTTCGTTTTGAGCTCAAAGTTTCTCCCTACTAGATAGTGCCTCCAAAGTTTCAAAGCTAGCATTACAGCTGCCAACTCTAAATCATGATTAGCATAAATTTCCTCGTGTTTCTTCAACTTTCTTGACGCATAAGCTATCACTCCTCCATCCTACATTAGCATGTCCCCCAACCCTTGCTTCAAGGAATCCGTGCAGATTGTGAAGTCCTTTTCGATATCTGACACTCGTAGAATTGTTGCAGTAGTTAGTAACATTTTAAGCTCGATGAATGCACTATCACATTCTTCTGTCCATTCATACCTAACCCCCTTGCACTGCAAAGTGGTGATGGGTTTTTCTATTTTAGAGAACCCTTCCACAAATTTCTGATAATAACCTGCTAGCCCCATGAAGCTTCTCACCTCATGAGCATTTTTTGGCACTGGCCATTCCATAATGGCCTTTATCTTGTCTGGGTCCACAGAGATTCCTTCCCTAGAAATGATATGACCTAAATAGTGAATTTCTTTCTGGAAGAAGGAGCACTTCGACAATTCCCATACAATTTGTTCTCTATAAGGCAAGACAACACCACTCGCAAGTGTTCCTCATGTTCTCTTTCGTTATTGGAATAGATGAGGATATCATCTAAAAAGACTTGTACAAAGTGGTCTAAGTACTTCCGGAATACACCATTCATAAGGCTCATGAATACTGTTGGCGCATTGGTCAATCCGAAAGGTACTATGATGAAATCGTAATGCCCAAACTGAGTTCGAAAAGCATTTTTAGGAATATCGCCTTCCTTAATCCTTAACTGGTGATACCCTGATCGCAAATCAATTTTTGAGAATACCATTTGTCCTTTCATCTGATCGAAGAGATCATCTATTCATAGCATTGGGTACCTATTTTTCACTGTAGCACAATTCAAGTCCCTGTAATCTATGCACAGTCCTAAGGAACCATGCTTCTTTTTCACAAAAATCTTTGGTGCACCCCAAGGTGAGACACTGGGCCTTATTAGCCCTAAGTCGAGTAGCTCTTTCAACTGCATCTGCAACTCACAAAGTTTTGGCACTGTCATCTGATACAGAGTCTTGGAAATTGGTTCTACACCAGGTTTTAGCTAAATAGTAAAATCAAGCTCCCTCTCAAGAGGTAACCTGGTAACTTGTTCAGAAAAACATCTTTAAACTCTGACAATACTGGGTATTGATCCAAGGAGGGTCCTTTCCTTTCACTCATTGCTTCCACTACATAAATTTGATACCCTTCCCTCATGCACTGCTTAACCTTCATAGTTGATATAAAGCATAGAGACACCTTTCTTCATACACCATGGATCTCTACTGGCCTTCCTTCATCGTCAACACAAAGCACCCTTTTTGCGAAAAAGTCTACCATAGATTGATGTGCTTCTAGCCAATCCATTCCAATGATTAGGTCATATTTCTTGAGAGAAGTGATGTATACCTTCAACCTGGTAGTACACACTCCCAAGTCTACTAGAAAATTATCAATGCTAGGTCCTATCGATTGTATTTCCCCCGAAACCATCTCGACTTGTTTAAATTCATCGTGCTTGTAGGCTGCCAACCCACTCTTTTCTAATGTAGATGGTGAAATGAAGCGATTTGTAGCACTGGAATCAAATAAAATTTTAACATTGATATGATTTAGCATACCTGATGATTCCACCACTGTGGATTGATGTTCTTCCTGGTGATTATTAACTGCTGCATAAATCTGGTGGCTTCCACTTGCCCTCCCCATCGAGGCCTTTTCTTCTCTATGCACAAATTCCGCTTGCAACTCTGGGTAGTCATGCTGGTAATGGGGTCCTCCACATCCCCAACATGTAACACGAGATTGAACTTGCATACTTCTCTGTGACGGTCTCTGAAATGAGTTCCTTCCCCTGGAAACCCTGCCTCTACCAGCTGCTCCCGGAGATGGTCGTGAATCTTCCTACATTGTTGGTGATGAATGGGATGCCGCACTCGTTGCCATTGAAATACCTGTGGCGACTGTCCTTGGTGTGACTCTATTACCATATGGAGGTGGCCTAGAGATCCCTCACCTGGAGAATGTCCTAGGGGCCTTCTCCACGAATCCAGGACGATGCAGAACGATCGACCTCATACCTCCATTTAAGTTCATGTGTTCCTCAACATAATGTGCATTTTCAATTTCTTCTGCTACTGAAGACGGTTTCCACATCCATACCATGGAACTTATCTTAGGGTTTCACCCATAGACAAAGCATTCTGCCTGTCGTTGATCATTATCCATGTATGAAACATATTTTACCGATTCCATGAACCTGATCTCGTACTCTTCCACGGTCCTGTTCCCTTGTACTATAGCATGAAATTCTCCCACCTATTGTTCCTCATAGTAAGCTGGTAGATATTTCCTTTGGAACCTCTCCTCAAAAAGTTCCCAAGAGAAGATGTCTCGGGTAAGGTGCAACTGCCTCTCCAGGTTTCCCCACCAGTTCAAGGCACTGCCCCTTAATTGAAAGATTGTTATTTTTTCCTTTGATGTGGATGCATAGCTCCTTAAGGTGAAACATCGTGTCATCCCTTCCAAACATGTTTCTACACGTTCACTAGAATGACCCCTGACAAACTATGGAAGTTTGATCTTCTGTAGTTATCTAGTGATGTCCTCGGGTGGAGGCCCTGCCCCTGAATCCCTTGATGCTTCAAGGTTACTCATTCTAGATGGTGGGGGCTCCACTTCGATCCCTACTGGCTAAAGCCCCTTTAAAGTCTCATTTATGGTGTTGTTCCAGAGTCTGTACTTAAGGCTTAGAAGTACAGTGTCTAGGCATCCGAAAGTGAGTAAGGGGTAGAGAAGGAAGAAATGTCAACCTTCGGCAAGGGAAGCTAGGGTTGATTTCTAGGTCGTTGTCTAGATTCCAACTATCCCTAGATGTTTATGTCCCTTTCAATCTCTGCCCATGAACGTTCCAGTTCTACCTAGGTAGTGGTTGTTTTAAGAATAGTATAAAAAAGATTCAAGGCAATATGTGTTTGATCTAATAGTCTCGGTTGGATATTAGGATGTCTTGTCACAGGGACAGTCATAGAGGAACAAAATGACAAGAAAATCTCAAAGAAATTTTTTAGATGTTGTCTCAATTTCGGTCGTATAAAGGAGAGTTATAGCTCCAATAGTGAAAACATGATGCAAACCAAAGGCCCTTTCCCGTAACTGAGTTATATTTTAATAAATGTGTATGAGGTGTAAGAAAAACATTAAGCTGTCTATCATGTAAGGCTCCTATCAAGGGAGAATCTCACTTATAAACAGAAGAAGAAAAAGGATAAAGAAATAACTTGATGAAGCATAAAATATATACAGAAATCTAAAATGTTCATTGGTCTTATACCTGCTAATAGCCGATAGAGAGGAAAAATGGTAAACGATATAGAAAACTAAAATTTATTCACTATAGTAGAGGTTGTACTAAATTATAGTGAAACATTCATCAGATACATATATGAAATGAAATGAAATATGAAATATGAAATATAAGGAAACAAACTCATAACACAGTCGTGACGGAATCGAGAATCTTCGGATTTTCTTTATATTAACTCTCGAGGGAGAAAAATCTCTATTACAATCGACCCAAAAAGGTCCAACCCTTTTTTCTTCCTTCTATTGTATATTTATACAAATTTACACATGATGGAATCCCAATCATTCCAGGATTTTCAGTTACAACGAGAAGGAGATCAATCATTTCATTTATTTATCCTATGTCTTTATTTGGTACCAGAAGCCTACCCTCTCGCATGCTCGATACAAGTGACACATTTTTCCACCAGCCGAGATATCAACCTTGAAGGTTCCGCTTGACAATTAGCCTCAAGAATGTAACAATCTCTGACTAATTGCGGCAACCTTTCTTCCATCTATCGGTCTAGGGTGTCAATAGTGCACAATTGCACACTTGGTTTAATAATCCATTTATCTATTTGAACTATATCTGCCAGAGCTACTTGTGAGACTTTGGCGGAATCTCTTTCTTCTTTCTCATTTTATCAAGCAAGATTTTTTCCATATTCATTTGGCTCAGCGTCTCAGCATTACTCTCGCTATCAATGCCTAACAAATTTCCATCTATAGAACCGAAAGCCTCTTCACAAGATTTCCTTACCTTCTTGGTTTGTATTTTGCCTTCTGACATGCTGCGTTCCCATTATTTCAACAAAATATTATTTCAGGTTTGTTCCGAAATGGAAAACTTAGAAATTTTTGCTGATTCCCTATTTGTTGTAGCTATTACAGCCTCTTGAAATGCGACCCAAGTTGTTCCAGCTTCTCTCTCTCTGACAGATAAGTTTTCTAATACTTGATCAATAAGCAGACAATTGTCCCGAATCGTTTCTACCTTGGCAAGTAAACTTCGTTGGGCTGTAGAAACCCTACTCCAAATATCCATAGCCTAGGACTGGAATATCCCGATATTTATAACTTGGCTTTCGTCGAACTCTAATCTAACCTGTAGCTACCCTATCAAGTATCTTTGTTCGCCTACCTGTATTTGACTGGTCCGAGCTACTAGCTCTGCTTGTTCGAGCTTAGCTTTGAGCAGCTCAATTTCCTTTTTATCGGCCATCCTTTCTTGTTCTATTCCTGTGTTTTCCCGGTCTTTAGTAGCTTCTTCTGTTGTGGCTAGTTTAGCTTCTAAGGTTTTGATGAGGCGATTTTTTCGCTTCAACTGATTTTTCAAAACCCTGACTGAAAATTGGTTTGCCGTAGCATACGCCCCTAATGTTTCAGATATTTCTGTCGCTAATTCTTCCTTCTTCATATCTTTCCCATCAGTCAACACCTTGAACTTCTTGGCCGTTGATCCATTTTCTTGATAGAATTCTCTTTTTACCACAGATTTTCTCTTCTTATCAAAAAAGAACTCATTTGGAGGGAGATCTTCCATCCTTATAGGTCTAAATTCTTCATTGAAAATCCACCCTGCGTCTATGTTCCCTTGAGTTGACTGTATGGGAGTCATGGAGGCAATGGGATGTTCGATTTTCTTAGCTGACTAGCCCGAAGTGGTAACTGGAGTCTTCTTTTCCGGCGGATTGAGAGTTTTCATTTCTGGTTTCGAACTCCTAGTTTTCTCTCCCCTGTCCTAGTGTTTTTCTTGTCTGGGTGTTGTATCTTTGGAGCCTTCGGCTTCTTCTTGATGCACCTCTACTGTTATTGGATTCTCACCTCGCAATACTGGGGGAAGACAACTCCGTCGATGTTCTTGGAATTTTAAAATATCGGCCCTCTCTTCGAGTGCCAAGGCTTGTATCCGAGCCAAAACCTCGGCAAAAGATCTCGTGCCTCGGAAAATGTCATCCGAGGGAGAATTTTCATGGTCGAACCTTCTAAGCCCACAACTGGCTAAGTGATTACTTATGACCCTCTGTGGATCATGCTTTTTGAATTCGACATGAACCAATTTTAGGTTCTCCAGGACTGCTGCCTCAACTTTAGCATGCCCAAAATCTAACAAAGAATAGGAACTTAAATGAATAGGAAAAGGTGGCCATACCTTCTTAGAATATCCCTTAAGCTCCTTGCTTCCGCCACCGATTACGGTTTGTCTGGCAATCTCATGGAAAGCTAGCCTATCAAGTATGAATAAAGGCAAGGCATTCGGAGGAACAAAAGCACTGAAAACCATGAGATATGAAAATTCTACTTCCACGTACCATTCGGCTATACTCCTCAGATTTACCGCGATACTGTTTGAGATCCTGGATGGCGGGTGGTCGAAGATAGTGACATGCAGCGGTACCATCACCCAGTTAAAGATTTCATACACAAAATCTGAGGCTTTGTCTTCCCACAGCTTTGAATGGTAGATGTGGATGGGCTTAGCCTCTGATGGAGTCCAGCTCCAACTCATCAAGGGAAAAGGTGTCAGAAAACACACGGTGTCCATGATATACGCGGACATAAAGAATGAAGCAATCTTTCCTCTCTCTCTCTGTGCTCGATACTCTGTAACTCAACTGGTCAAACTATCAGACAATAGTTTAGCCCAGTCGAAGGAACAACCTTCAGTGACCATGTGAATTAGAGGCACCCACTAAAGGAAAAAATGTGTGGTGTCTTCTCTCCCATATAATCTGTAGGTCATCATAGCGATATATTTGAACTGTGGCTCTAGAGAATCTATTGAATATATACCATTACTGTCCGCCCTGAACTTCGTAGGGTGTGAAACCCAATATTTGATTAAACTAGAAATATTCTTGTCATATTGCACACATTCCTTCTATTTAAAATTATCTAGGAATTCAACATTGTAAACAAAGTCCGACACGACTGGCAACTTGTACATAGCCTGCAATTTTTTGGGTCTGAAAGTCCCAATGGTGACCCTGTGCTCATTGATGATGGTTCTGGATGGTATATCTACATGGTCTAATGCCCACTGGATCATATCGTAGTAAGGGAGCAGACGTGGCCTAGCCGCTACTTTATGCATTTGAGCCTGGACGACGATCTTATACTTGGTGATCAGGTCATCTTTTTCATTTTCACTGGAATCATCCAAAACATCTACCGATTCAGACTGTAGAACCTTAGAAATATATGACCAGGTCCTGACAGAGTCTACACTTCGAGGTGAAGTATCAGAAACGTTGTCTGAACCTTGTCCTGAAACCTCAACATTGGCTTTAGATGATTTTCACGGGGCCATGGCGGGGGATTCTAGTTTAGCTCTCCTATGATAGAAATATGTATACATACAGAAATTAGTTTGCTCGCAAAAAGTTGTCTTTGTGTAGAATAGAAAT
>JASDQU010107156.1:236295-252737 GCA_032191745.1 Picea mariana
CTTAAATATAAATTTAGCAATAAAAACCAAACCCTTACTTGTCAATTCGCCTCATTTCTAATTAATGTCATAAATTTTTACGGTTTGTGATGCAAGTTGGCGCAAAGAAAGTTTAAAATCGCCTCGGAGACTGTGCATATTAACTTTTGTACTAAAACAATGAAAATGCTGGCTTAGCTTAATTAATCAGGCTTTTTTTTTTGAAATGTTAATTAATCTTTCGGCATTCACCTCATCGGGAGTTTTCACTTTAACCCTTTACACCTCTAAAACATGATATTGCGACAATCAACTTTGGTTAATGCAAAACATAACCAGGATTAAGTGTTTAATTAATTATGTTTTTATTTATATCGCGACTTCGCAACTCGGGGCTTCGAAGGTATAACTTTTGAGGGAAAACACGCCAAGTTTCGAATTCCCGACAGAGCTTAACCGCGGGTAAAATTTTTACCTTTAACCTTAACCCGGGTTACTAAAACAAGAATCTCGCAGTTTCGGCTATCAGAGTTACGACGATAAGACTTTTGGAGCTAGCAAACGCCGAGACATGAAATCCCGATGATGCTTAGCTGTGGTTTAGAGTATTTTTACTCTCAGTAATGATCTGGGTAAACTTTTTAAAACTAGTTCGTCGTTTCGCCCCTCGGGACTTGTAAACTATGTGATCTATAACTCCCGACATGCGACATCCCGAGGTAAAAAGGAGAGACTCGTTTAAATGAAAAAAAAAAAAAAAAATCTTACGTTAAGAGTATGATAACCGTCGCTGTTTGCGTGATGGGTCTTCTAAGATTTTAGGAAAAATAAATGAAAATATGAAGACCGACTTTCGATTTCAAGCATTAAGATATGAAATTTTAAATAGGCTAAAAAAAACAAAGGCGGCTCCAACATAGGCTCCAACTAGGGATCCCGTTTTCTTCCAAGACGAGAAGAACAGTAGACCACGTGCTTATATTGGGTAAATGGAGTCAATGGAATTAATCCAGTGAAAATGTTCCTTAGAACAGGATACCAAAGGGGAAAGGGACTTCGTCTTTTACCTTCGAAAAGCTTTCAAAAATCAGATACTTTTTGCACTTAGTTGTAGTCCCTTTCATGAATTTCTCCTTCTCGTTACTGAGTTCAAGTCTGTGTTGAGACAATCAAAACAGTTCTAGGAGACCCAACAGATCTTGTGGTTATCAGCTTGCATCAAAAGAAACAATTTTTTATGTTTTCAATCAGGGAGCCCTGTCTGAACTTGGGATGTAGATCGGGTTTTGAAAAAATTGGTTACCATAGCATAATGATATTCATGTATAACATCCTTACAGATATCTCAGATATTGCTTCACTGCCACGAGCCTGTTCAGTACCCCGGTGAAGTTATCTAGCCCTTTTTACTGGATTTCCTTTCACCACTTCGGAATATATTTATGCATTTAAATGCTGAGACGAGGGAAATCATTTATGAATTTTCTTTCATCATCTTTTGGACTAGATGGGGAAAATCATTTCTGAGTTTCCTTTCACCACCTATCTTATAATTTTCTTTTTTAGAGCGCGAAGATGGGGGCAATTAGTTTATATGAGGGATGATATCTGTTTAATATTTTTCATTATAGGTCTGTCAACTTACTTTGATTACTCGGTACCAACCTTTCCTTAACTTTCACAACACCTTCATTCGCAGGGAGAAAGGGAAAAATTGATTTTTTGGGGTGTTCTATTTGAGCAAGCCTCAATCCTCCGAAACTGTTGAAAAGCCTAGAAAAGTCAGGATCACTTAAGCATCACTTTGTTTAGCAAGGGACCGAGGAGTTGTGAAGACTAGCTTACTTTTCACAATCTACTTTGAAACTTTCGAGGTTAAAACGTAATCTCTTCCCCCTACGTATGAGAAACTAGAAAGATGCTGGCTTTTTCAAAAGGTAAACCTGAAAGAAGAAAAGGGTGACAGATAGAGATCTACGGACTGAAAAACGGGGGTCAAAAATCAAAACTGACTCTTGAAAATCTTTTTCGGGGGTGCTTTATTTTGCGTGACTTATTCATTTCATCTTATTCATTTGTAAATGCTTAGCCATGGAAATATTCCTTTATTTATTATTTCAGATGATATTGTCGTATTCTTATGGGTTTATCTTGGTTTCCTTTGAGAACCCTTCAAAACAAGTCTCTTAGGAATTATCACCTTTATCTTACCATTTAATTTTCTTTCCAAACTATCAAAAATCTTTTTTATCACCTGTTTAAGCCAACTTATTTTCCGATACATGACTTTATGGTTACTTCTTCTTGTTTTGTTTGCAGCTGGAATCCTGTAAAAGGAAAATATGAAGGTTATCAAGGCTTTTTTGAAAGGTGTCGAAAATTTATGAAAAGAAAAGAAAATCAAAATAGCAATGCGAAATGAAATATATATACATATGTAAAAAATTCTATATATGAATATACAAATCTATTTTTTTTTTTTTTGGGTGATTGCTTATGTCATATAATGCTTCAGGTAATGCTCGTTGACAGGGGCGTTGAGGATTTCACCGTCTAGATTTTCTAGTAGTAAATAATTTTTTCCTTCGAAAGATGAGACTCTGAATGGCCCATACCAGAGGTGATCGAATTTACCATGTTTGGTTGTTTCTTCCCTCCTTGCATACCACCTTAAAACTAAATCACCTAGGAGGAAATCTTTGTCCTTTGCCCTACGATTGAATAATGCCTTCATGTCATCTTGATACTTCTGCAACCTTTCATCTACTTCGACCCTATGTTGGTGAACCTCGATTAGCTAGTTTATCCTCCTGGTGACATGATTAGGTTCTTCTTTCTGATCTTGCCACAATTTCATCACGAAGAGTGCTAAATTTATAGGTAACACCGCATTTGTCCCATATACCATCTGAAAAGGAGAAATGCCGATAGAATTTTTAGTGCCTATGCGATTTTCCCACAAGGCGTACTTTAAATGCACATGCCAAGACTTTTTGTTTTCATCCAACACTTTCTTAATTATATTTATCAAGTTCTTGTTAGACGACTCGGCCAATCCATTTCCTTGGGGGTAGTACATTGTAGAATGGCCCAGAACGATATTATACTTTTGGCAGAATTTGATCATAGCCATAGATTTGAAAGCCTGGGCATTATCTGTGACTATCTTTCGGGGGCAGCCAAATCTTGACAAGATATTGTCTTCTAAGAAATCTATTACCACGTAGTCAGTTGCCCTTTTGGTTGGAATAGCTTCCACCCATTTAGTAAAGTAGTTTGTGGAAGTTAAGATCCACTTGTGTTGGGCACTAGAATGTGGATTAATCTCTCCTATAAAATCTAGCCCCCATTGTTGAAAATGGGCTTCAATTTTGACCGGAACTAAAGGTAGCGCTGAGAGTTTCTGTTTACCTGCAAATAGCTGACAAGGGTTATAGGCTCGGACCTTGGCGTTAATGTATGAGAAAAGTTTTGGCCAGTAATACCCAGCCCTCAGAATTTTGTAAGATGTGGCCCTTCAAGCATGATGTCCTCCACACGCTCCTTCATGAAATTCACTTATAACCCTTTCTGTTTCCGATTTGACTAAGAAGAATAACGAGAAACTGAGTGGGTCTTTCCAATATAATTGATTTTCGGTAATACAATACTTAACCGCATGAAGTTTTAAAGTCCTGGCCTTTGATGGTGATAGTTCATTAGGGAATATTAGAGTTAGCAGGTAGGATACTATGTTTATGTACCATTCTGATGATATGAACTTCTCTTCGATCTTAATCGTATTTGTTCGTTCATCAAGCTTGTTTATGTTCATGTCTTCCTCACATTCCTGCAGGTAGTTTATATCCAGAGCTCTGAGATTTGATTCAACCAAAAGTTTGGCCAGGCCTTGTCCCTTTATCAGTTTAGTAGGTTTGATTTCCAGGTCAAATTCTTGAATCTTGGCAAGCCATCGTCCTCTTTTTCTATCGCTGTCTGGTTGTACCAAAATATCTTTCACAAAACTTGTAGGTACGTACGTGATCATCTTGGAGTGCAATACATATGTTCTAAATGCCTTCAATGATTTTACCATGTTGTACGCTTGTTTTTCTGTTATATCGTATTTAAGTTCTACATCTCTGAAGATCTTGCTGAAAAAGGTGATCGGCTGTTCGAAACCCTCCTCGTTTTTTTGGAGGAGCACCACATCAATCGCATGTTAGGAGGCAAACGAGAAAATAAGAAATTCTTTTAGATAATTGGGGCTTGCCAATACAGGTGCCTCGGCTATGACTTTCTTAATGTGTGCGAACGATGCTTTGGCCTATGTTGTCCACTTTACTTCGCTGTTCTTTTTCATCATATCTGTGATCAATTTTACAATTTCAGCGAAATTTGGGATAAATCTTCGTAAAAAATTTATTTTTCCTAAGAAAGATTGAATTTCTTTTACATTTATAGTAATGTTTATAGTGTCTATCGCTTCAACCCTCTTAGGATCGATCTTAATTCCATCCTTAGATACAATATGACCCAAAATTTTACCTTCTTGCATGGCAAAGTGTGATTTCTTGGGGTTTAAGGACAGACCAAACCTACGACATTTTTTGAATGTTTGTTTAAGATGTACCAAATGTTGTTCGTCGGATTTGGAGAAAACCGTTAAATCATTGAGATAGATGACTACGAACTTATCCCTCTCTCTGATGAAAGCGATGTCCATAGCACGTTGGAATGTGGCTCCTGCATTCATCAAACCGAAAGGCATTTTATCATACATGAACGTACCCCAAGGGGTAGTAAAAGCTGTTTTTTATTTATCTTGTTCATTCATGGCAATTTGATTATATCTGACAAAACCATCAATCATAGACATCATGTTTTCCCCAACTACCCTTTCTAGCATGTGATCCATTTTAGGCAGTGGATAGTTGTCTTTAAGAGAGGACTTATTTAGATTTCTGAAATCCACGCATAGTCTAATTTCCCCACTCTTTTTTCTAACCGGGACCAGGTTTTCCACCCAGTCGGAATATCTCAGAGGTACTATAATTTTCTCCTCTAAAAGATTCTTCACTTCTCTCTCGACCATAGGCAATAAAATGGGGTTGATCTGCCTAATCTTTTGTCTAAAGGGTTTGACCCCAGGCTTTAGAGGTATCTTGTGGTTGATCAAGGTAGTGTCGTAGGTTCTTAACTCATCGTAAGACCAGGCGAAAATGTCTTTAAATTGTCTTAGTAGGTCCTTATACTTGCCTTTTATTTCAGGGGGGAGGAGTTTAGATATTTTAACCATCCTAGACTCTTCTTTGGTTCCTATGTCATAGTCCTCAACCTCTTCTGGTTGGGGTTGTAAGGTGGATATTACAGGTATGTCGTTTTGATCAAATAGTCTTTCCAGAGGGATCAGTCCTTTCGGAATTTGGTTATTTTTTAGGACCAACATGCGATGATTTGCGATTTTGTCTTGGAAAGCTTGAGGGTCCTCTCCTTCTTGCATGACCCATATATGGTCATTTTGATTTTCTTGATCTACGTGAGTCTTGGAAAATTCACCTATTGCTTCAAGAAACTTCTTAATTTGTTCATCATCCTCAAAAACCTACCAGTGCTGGATATTATCCGGTATAGATGGTATGTGTCTTATCTCTATGTGATACTTCAATTTAAAGTTGTAGGAGGAGTGAAAGTTGAAGCTGCTTTAGGTAATGCATCAGCCTGTAAGTTTTCTGTGTGTGGGATGAAGTCGACATTTACAGACGAGAAAAAGTTCTCTATTATATCCCAGGTGCAATTTTTGTATGCTCTTAATATGGGATGCTTGGCCTGGTACTGCCGATTTATTTGTTTGACTATCAACTCCACATCTTCGTATATCTCTATTTTTTTTATTTTTAGCCTCCTGGAAGCCTCTAATCCTAAGACCAAGGCTTCGTATTCACATACATTGTTAGTATAATCTATATCCCATTGTAGTCTGTAATAAAAAGGGACAATGAACCTTTCTTCAGGTGCCACAAAAAGCACTCCTGCTCCATCCCCTTCGCAAGACAAGGCACCATCAAAAAACATTTTCCAAATACCGGTGCTACACATATCCTCGATCATGTAACTTGACTCTTCATGATCTATATCATTTTCCTCTGTGCAACCATCTAAACCATCGTCAAAAGATAAGATATAATTTCCTAAATCTTGATCTGCAATGTAAATAGGGAAATTGTTCGGATTTTGGGGGTTGCTTACTGTGTATGCTAACCTCATCTCCCTGTACAACTGAGTAAATTTCCCACCAAACACACGAATCATTGCATACATCATATCCAATTGAAGAGAACCCCCCAGCTTGGCTCCCCGTGACCTAGACAACAGTAAGCCGTACTTGGGGGGAATATCAACAATGACCACATCCATCAAGATGCTCTTAACTGGGACCTGTGCCAGGGTGAATACTAAATCCTTTATCATTCCCATACACTTAACTTTTCTCGAATCAAATGAGTAAAGATCTCTATAAGGTCTGGTGATCTGGAGACCCAATCTGTCCATAATAATTTTAGGCATCACATTATGTGAGGCTCCAGAGTCTAGCATGCAATTATGTAGCAGTTGATCATACACGTTTAAGGTGATATAAAAGGGAGCAACAGTGTCTTTGGCCCCTTCAAAATGTGGACCAAAAGTGATGTTGTGCTTATCATCTTCCAGGTTCAAAACATCAGATTGGCTTTCTAGCTCATAAATGCCTATCACTTTGGTAATCTGCTTTCGATAAACTGGGTTTTTCGCTAACTCTACCAGAGGAATTGGTATCTTAATTTTATTCATCTCGTTTTCGAAACTGAAAACTCCGCTCACCTTGTCTATTTCTCTAGTTGGGACTTTCAAATCCTTCTTTTCCAACTTATTTGTGTGGACTGCCTTATTACTCATGATCTTGGTTAAAGGTGTATTTGTATTAGCTGCTTTGATTTCCTGTGTTTTAGTCTCAATCTTTTCCACTTTGGGATCTTGTGCATTTACTACTTTCACTTTGCTATTAGATAACATGGTTTCTTCTGGGGTAGCCTCATAAGTTTGACCTCCTGGGAGAATTTTCTTAGGTTGAGTAGTTGAAATAGGCTTACCCTTAGATCTCAGGTTATACCTAGGTTGGACCTCGGCCATTGTCATATCGGTTTCTCCTTGATAATTACAAAGGTCAGTATAATCTCTTTCTTCACCCTCAATAGATGATTGTTGAGTGTTTAGAGATTTTTCATAATCCTCTCTAGTCAGATAAAATTTTTGTTCTTTAGGGGAGTTTGTATTTTCTGATCTTCGTTTTTTATCTGTCTTTGCTGGTTTGGGGAATTGGGATTCCGCTTGAAATCCTTTTTGGCGAGAGAATAAACTTTGGCCTGTTCTAGCTCCATCCTAGATATCTTATTAGACAACTCCTTAATTACCTTGGCCATATCGTCTACTTTGTCATCTGTGTATCTATTAGATCCTAACGACCTTGCTTGTTCTCTAAAGCGTCTAGTTTCTCAGTTTCCCGCTTCTACTTTAGCTTTTAACTTACCAGAAGCCATCATATTTGACTCAATTTCTACAGTGTCATTTTGCATTCAGTTTAGAGTAGCTCCCCTTATTTCCCGTAAAAAAGTGCAAAATCTGGTTCGAAAGCCCCCGCGAAAGTTACTTTGGCTGCGGGTTGGGACGGTTTAACCTCGGCTGGGATTTTGTTATACAACTTGTTGAATCTCTGAATAAACTCCATAATTGTTTCTGAATTCTTTTCTCTTAAAGACCCAAACTCGGTTAAATAGTATAGGTGGTCCTTTCTTTCGCCCCATTGTCTAAGGAAAGCATCTTCCAAGGCATCATAGGACAAGATAGATCCTGTAGGTAGACTCCAAAACCAAGTTCAGACCCGACCTTCGAAGGTTTGGACAAAAAGTCTCAAATACACATATTCATGTTCGAGACCTAGGATGTCTGCAAATTGATCAAATAAATATATGTGTTCGACTGCAGTCAAATCTCCTTCCCCAGTGAATTTTGGAAATTTTTTTATATAATTTTTGGGAAGGTCGTGTAGAGGAATGGGCAATACCAAGGGAGCGTATCTTGCTGCCACTTTAGTAAACACTCTGGGAGGGGGGGGCAGGCCCTTGGCCTCCAAATCCTCCCATAGGAGCACCTCCACCTCCTCCTCCGATAACCCCTCCACCTCCCCCCTCTAGCGACTGCCATCGTTATTAGTGGAAAGTTGTAAAGGGGGTTTTGGAATATTAAAAGTGAATCTTTACTTTCTTCGCAGGGCGAAAAATACGAGGATGATTGGTAAGGGATGTGAGGGCTTGGCTCTTCGGACTTGCAAGAGATGTAATTAGGAGAACCAATGGGTGTGGAAACTGGATGTGTGAAATATTCTTTGAGACTGTGTGAGGTCGCAAAATTCAACTGAAGAGTCAACGATATATCGACAACAAATAAATTTTCTACAAGACTTTTTTGTTTGTGTAATACAGAGGTTATCGGACGAGTTTCACTTCTAACTTCGGAGAAGTTTGATGTTATATCCTTAGTGTCAAAGAGAGGGCTGTGTGAAGTTGAAGGTTAAAAATAATTCTTAGTCTTTAGTTGTGGGTATTTAAGCTGATAGACTGCAGGGGTCGGCTTAAGAGAGCCTCTTGCCTTTAAAATATTCTCAGGATCGGTAACGGGTGTGGTCTGTTTACCATCCAGGTTTTGACTGGTATTTCTTCATCCGAATGCCAGCTTATTAATCGTGGAGTCGCCATGTGAAAGATTGGAAAGCCTTTAAAAGGTGTGCACTCTTTGTTCACTATCAAAGGGTGGCACTTTCAATGAAAAAATGTCGTTTTCCCAGGGAAAAAGATTTTGTAACTTCGGTCCCCAGCAACGGCACCAAAAAGGTGTTGTTCCAGAGTCTGTACTTAAGGCTTAGAAGTACAGTGTCTAGGCATCTGGAAGTGAGTAAGGGGTAGAGAAGGAAGAAATGTCAACCTTCGACAAGGGAAGCTAGGGTTGATTTCTAGGTTGTTGTCTAGCTTCCAACTGTTCCTGGATGTTTATGTCCCTTTCAATCGCTACCCACGAACATTCCAATTCTACCTGGGTAGTGGCTATTTTAAGAATAGTATCAAAAAGATTCAAGGTAATATGTGTTTGATCTGATAGTCTAGGTTGGATATTAGGTTGTCTTGTCACAGGGACAGTCATAGAGGAACATAATGATAAGAAAATCTCAAAGAAATGTTTTAGATGTTGTCTCGATTTCAGTCGTGTAAAGGAGAGTTATAGCTCCGATAGTGAAAACAGGATGCAAACCAAACGCCCTTTCCCGTAACTGAGTTATATTTTAATAAATGTGTATGAGGTGTAAGAAAAACATTAAGTTGTCTATCATGTAAGGCTCCTATCAAGGGAGAATCTCACTTATAAACAGAAGAAGAAAAAAGATAAAGAAATAACCTGATGAAGCATAAAATATATATAGAAATCTAAAATGTCCACTGGTATTATACCTGTTGATAACCACTATAGAGGAAAAATGGTAAACAATATAGAAAACTAAAATTTATTCACTATAGTAGAGGTTGTACTAAATTATAGCGAAACATTCATTAGATACATATATGAAATAAAATGAAGTATGAAATATAAAGAAACAAACTCATAACACAGTCGTGATGGAATCGAGAATATTTGGATTTGCTTTATATTAACTCTTGAGAGAGAAAAGTATCTATTACAATTGACCCAAAAAGGTCCAGCCCTTTTTTCTTTCTTCTATTGTATATTTATACAAATTTACATATGATGGAATCCCAATCATTCCAGGATTTTCAGTTACAATGAGAAGGAGATCAATCGTTTCAGTTCTTTATCCTATGTCTTTATTTGGTACTAGAAGCCTGCCCTCTCGCATGCTCGGTACAAGTGACACATTTTTTCACCAGCCGAGATATCAACCTTGAAGGTTCCGATTGACAATTGACCTCAAGAATGTAACAATCTCTGACTAATTGCGGCAACCTTTCTTCCATCTGTCGGTCTAGGGTGTCAATAGCACACAATTGCACACTTGGTTTAATAATCCATTTATCTATTTGAACTATATCTTTCAGAGCTACTTGTGAGACTTCGGCCGAATCTCTTTCTTCTTTCTCATTTATATCAAGCGAGATTTTCTCCATATTCATTTGGCTCAGTGTCTCATCATTACTCTCGCTATCAATGCCTAACAAATTTCCATCTATATAACTGAAAGCCTCTTCACAGGATTTCCTTACCTTCTTGGCTTGTAATTTTCCTTCTGATATGCTGCGTTCCCATTCTTTCAACAAAATATTACTTCGGGTTTGTTCCGAAATGGAAAACTTAGAACTTTTTTCCAATTCCTTGTTTGTTGTAGCTATTACAGCCTCTTGAAATGCGAACCAAGATGCTCCAACTTCTCTCTCTCTGACAGATAAGTTTTCTAATACTTGATCAATAAGAAGACAATTATCCTGAATCATTTCTACCTTGGCAAATAAACTTCGTTGGGCTGCAGAAACCCTGCTCCGAATCTCCATAGCCTGGGACTGGAATATCCTGATATTTATAATTTGGATTTCAGTGAACTCTAATCTAACCTGTAGCTGCCCTATCAAGTCTCTTTGTTGGCCTACCTGTATTTGACTGGTCTGAGCTACCAGCTCTCCTTGTTGGAGCTTAGCTTTGAGCAGCTCAATTTCCTTTTTATCAGCCATCCTTTCTTGTTCTATTCCTATGTTTGCTTGATCTTTAGCAGCTTCTTCTGCTGTGGCTAGTTTAGCTTATAAGGTTTTGATGAGGTGATTTTTTCGCTTCAGTTGATTTTTCAAAACCCTGACTGAAAATTGGTTTGCCATAGCATACGCTCCTAATGTTTCAGCTATTTCTGTCGTGAATTCTTCCTTCTTCATATCTTTCCCATCGGTCAACACCTTGAACTTCTTGGCCATTGATCCCTTTTCTTGATAGAATTCTCTTTTTACCACAACGTTTCTCTTCTTATCAAAAAAGAACACATTTGGAGGGAGCTCTTCCATCCCTATAGGTCTCAATTCTTCATTGAAAATCAACCCTGCGTCTATGTTCCCTTGAGTTGACTGTAAGGGAGTAATGGAGGCAATGGGATATCTGATTTGCTTAGCTAACTGGCCCAGACTGGTAACTGGAGTCTGTTTTTTTGGCGGATCGAGAGTTTTCATTTCTAGTTTTGGACTCCTAGTTTGCTCTCCCCTGTCCTAGTGTTTTTCTTGTCTGGGTGTTGTATCTTTGGAGCCTTCGGCTTCTTTTTGCTACACCTCTGCTGTTATTGGATTCTCACCCCGCAATACTGGGGGAAGACAACTCCATTGATGTTCTTGGAATTTTAAAGCATCGGCCCTGTCTTCGAGTGTCAGGGCTTGTATCCGAGCCAAAACATCGACATAAGATCTCGTGCCTCAGAAAATGTCATCCAAGGGCAAATTTTCATGTTCGAACCTTCTAAGCCCGCAACTGGCTAAGTGATTACTTACGAACCTCTGTGGATCGTGCTTTTTGAATTCGACATGAACCAATTTCAGGTCCTCTAGGGATGCTGCCTCAGCTTTAGCATGCCCAAAATCTAACAAAGAATAAGAACTTAAATGAATAGGAAAGGGTGGCCATACCTTCTTAGAATATCCCTTAAGCTCCTTGTTTACGCCACCAATTACGGTTTGTCTGGAAATATCATGGTAAGCCAGCCTATCAGGTATGAATAAAGGCAAGGCATTTGGAGGAACAGAAGCGCTGAAAACCTTGAGATATGAAAATTTTGCTTCCACGTACCAGTCGGCTATACTGCTCAGATTTACCACGATATTGTCTAAGATCCTAGGTGACGGGTGGTCAAAGATAGTGACATGCAGTGGTACCATCATGCAGTTAAATATTTCATACACAAAATCTGAGGCTTTGTCTTCCCATAGCTTTGAATGCTAGACGTGGATGGGCTCAGCCTATGATGGAGTTCAACTCCAACTTATCAAGGGAAAAGGTGTCAGAAAACACACGGCATCCATGATATACGTGGACATAAAGAATGAATCAATCTTTCTGCTCTCTCTCTACACTCGATACTCTGTAACTCGACTGGTCAAACTATCAGATAGTAGTTTATCCCATTCGAAGGAACATCCTTCGGTGACCGTGTGAATTAGAGGCACCCACTGAAGGAAAAAATGTGCGGTGTCCTCTCTCCCATATAATTTGCAGCTCATCATAGTGATATATTTGAACTGTGGTTCCAGAGAAGCTACTGAATATATACCATTACTGTCCACCCTTAACTTCACAGGGTGTGAAACCCAATATTTGATTAAACTAGACATAGTCTTGTCGTATTGCACACATTCCTTTTGTTTAAAATTCTCCATGAATTCGGCATTGTAAACAAAGTCCGACACAGCTAGCAACTTGTACATAGCCTGCAATTGTTCAGGTCTGAAATTCCCAATGGTGACCCTCTTCTCGTTGATGATGGTTCTAGTTGGTATATCTACATGGTCTAATGCCCACCGGATCATATCATAGTAAGGGAGCAGACGTGGCCTAGTTGCTACTTTATGCATTTGAGCCTGGACGACGATCTTATACTTGGTGATCATGTCATCTTTTTCATTTTCACTAGAATCATCCGAAACATCTACCAATTCAGACAGTAGAACCTCAGAAATATATGACTAGCTCCTGACAGAGTCGACACTTCGAGGTGAAGTATCAGAAACGTTGTCTGAACCTTGTCCTAAAACCTCAACATTGGCTTTAGATGCTTTTCGCGGGGCCATGGTGGGGGATTCTACTTTAGCTCTCCTGTGATAAAAATATGTATACATACAAAAATTAGTTCGCTCACGAAAAGTTGGCTCTGCGTAGAATAGAAATAAAATTTGAGACAACAAATAAAAAATCCATGTCTTCGACTATTTAAAACTAAGTCATCCTTAGGCACAGAACGGTCAAATCGTTCTTAAATATAAATTTAGCAATAAAAACCAAACCCTTACTTGTCAATTTCCCTCATTTCTAATTAATGTCATAAATTTTGACGGTTCGTGATGAAAGTTGGCGCAAAGAAAGTTTAAAATCGCCTCGGAGACTGTGCATATTAATTTTCGTATTAAAACAATGAAAATGTTTTCTTAGCTTAATTAATCAGGATTTTTCTTTTTAAATGTTAATTAATCTTTCGGCATTCGCCTCATCCGGAGTTTTCACTTTAACCCTTTACACCTCTAAAACCCAATATTGTGACAATCAAATTTGGTTAATACAAAACATAACTGGGATTAAGTGTTTGATTAATTACGTTTTTATTTATATCGCGACTTCACAAATCGGGGTTTCAAAGGTATAAATTTTGAAGGAAAACACGCCAAGTTGCGAATTTCTGACAGAGCTTAATAGCGGCTAAACTTTTTACCTTTAACCTTAACCCGGGTTACTAAAACAAGAATCTCTTGGTTTCGGCTATCGGGGTTACGATGGTAAGACTTTTGGAGCTGGAAAACGTGGAGACACAAAATCCTGATGATGCTTAGCTGCGATTTAGAGTATTTTTACTCTCAGTAATGATCTGGGTAAACTTTTTAAAACTGGTTCGTCGTTTCGCCCCTCGAGACTTGTAAACTATGTGATCTATAACTCCTAACTTGCGACATCCTGAGGTAAAAAGGAGAGACTCGTTTAAACAAAAAAAAAATAAAAAAATCTTACCTTAAGAGTATGATAACCATCGTTGTTTGCGTGATGGGACTTCTGAGATTTTGGGAAAAATAAATGAAAATATGAAGACCGGCTTTCGATTTCAAGCATTAAGATATGAAATTTTAAACAGGCTAAAAAAAACAAGGGCGGCTCCAACATATGGCCTCCAAAGAACGTAGAATGAGAGCTAATTCAGGCGATGGTGGTGGCAGTGTTGGCGGTACCTATGATGATACCCCTCTACCTTGATTTCCACGAGTCCTAACCATCTTGTATAATGGAATCTGCATCAACCAAAAGTTTGTCAGGGAGATTCTAAGGAAATTCATGTTTGCGCAACTTAAACTTGAAAACAGGGTTAGGCATAAGTTTTTTTTTACTTATCTGTAAAAAAATGTTACTCTCTTTAGGGGAAGTGGCTAGGTCAGGTTCGAAATCCTTTAAGCTCGATGTTTTCGCCTAAGGAAACTACTGACTCGCTCGCATGTGATCAACACATTTAACCTATCATTACTATCATGGCGCAGTGGTGTACAGTCTTTGGTGAAAGCTCTATACTCGGTGGATAGGTCGTCGATTCAAAACTCGTATGCTCCAACAAAAATTTAATCTAATCCAAAAATAAATTTTATTAGTATCGTAATGTTATGCTAATTATTAAATATTATTAAATATGTTAATGTTAATTACACATTTAATTAATTAATCATTCAACTCACTAGTTAATTAATTTTTGAATGATTAATTAATTACTATTATCAATGATTTGAATAAAATAAAAAATTTAATTTAATTATTTAAAATTAAGAATTAAAATTAAAATTAATCATTTAAAATACAATTAAAGTAATTAAAAAAATAAAATAATAATAATAATAATAAAAATAAAATAAAATAATAATTAAAAATATATATATAATATAATTAACAAAAAATATCTAAAGTCGGGCAGTGGGTCCTCGCATGAGGTCCACGTGCCCCCTCCCCCCGTACGCTCATCCCTTAACCCTAATCTCTTCCATCCTTATCTCTTCAAACCCTACCTTCTCTCCCCTCTACATTTCATTTTTTTTTTTCAAACACACATGGTGAAGGATGAGACCGACAACCATGGCTATCTCTTTGCTCAGTCAACCCTGGTGTCCACGATTTCAAGGTATAGAGGGCACGTCGTGTACAGTGGAACATTCCATTTTCTCGTTTGTGGCTTCTCCTTGGTGTCTTGGTGCTCACTACGAGTTTCCATGGCCTTGGCCCCTTTTTTTTGTTAGCGCAGATTTCACAAGATAAGGGTGCTCGGGGAGGTCGCAGGATCGACTCTCCTTGTCGCCTTTTCTTTGTGGTGTGACTAGGTATTTGGTGCTTAGAATACTATTCTTATTTCCTATAGGTTNTTTTTCCTAACTGCAAAACTGACTTAGCCTAATTGGGAAGGGTTTTATTTTTTGTTTGGATGCAGCTCCCGGGTGGACTTTATAATCCTTCGTGGGATCTATTTTAACTTATGTTTTATGAGTTGTGTGCTTTATGCTCCATCGTGGGATCTATTTTAAATTATGTTTTACAAGTTGTGCGCTTTATGCTCCATCGTGGGCTCTCCCTTGGAATTTGGCATGTGTGCACTACCTGGTGTCTGGTGTTGTGACTTGGATTTGGGCTTCTAGCTACGTTTTCATTAGATCTGATGCTTAGTTCTTGATTTCTTGGCTCGTGGTCTTGGATATTGGTGCTTAATGCCCAATATGCACGTGCACACATCATGCACAATGCTTGCTTATTTCATCTATTATCTTGGCGCTAGACTCAGGCGCGTTTTCTTGGCCCTGGGCTTTGATGTGTTGATGCTTGGTTAGTTTGTGTTGTTTATTCTTAGCTCGTTGTATTGGAACAATAATGAAACTTAGAGATTGGGCTGTAGAGCACCTGTGGATGCATAGTGCATATGGATCCATGGGCTCCTTCTTTGTTTTCTCTCCGGTTTAAGCGAAATTGTAGTTGCAACCACTGTTACTGGTATTTACCAAAATACCCATACAAGTGCAATGAGCTAGGCTCGACCACAGGGTTTTCAGAGGCAAGTTGAGATAACTAGAAGGTCATGTGGTAATGAAAATGTTAGGAATTCCTGGCATGACACGTCTAGCAAATGTGTTGCAACAATCATACTTCATGGTTTTTGCCAAAGTAGAACACATAGTATGGTGTTGGTGTTTATATTGCTCCAGAAGGTCTGTCCTACCTCAGTGGCTACTAGTCGACCCTTCCTTACTAGTGTGTCTGAAACCATTTCATGGCGATGGTTTTGAAGCCATAGCTAAGGTTTCTTGGGCGTGCGTGCTTTAGCCTGTGACCCATAGCTTGTAGTAGGCGACCTGCTGGTCAAAAAAATTGCGCGGCTCTCAACAAAGCTTGGGAGAGTTGCCATAACATGAATGTGTAGGAGGAGATTTAAGTGGGCAAAGTGACCCAGTTGAGGGATAGTTCGAATGGATGAATTCTAATGAGAAGGGACTTCGGTTTTATTCTTGCAATGGCGAGAACTCGTCCTCTTTCATTCCTGTACATTCAAGTGTTTTGGAATAGTAGGCCATTCCTCCCTGGACCGATATGCCTCTTAAAATTTGAGCGCAACAATACCTTCTCCTCGCTTCGATTGTTTTGTGAAGACTCAATAAAACTGGGAATAAAATAGGAGGTCGAGGCTCTAG
>JASDQU010107156.1:253561-270293 GCA_032191745.1 Picea mariana
TATTTATATATCTTATTATTTCTGTTTATATATCTCCTTTCAAGATTTTAATGTCTCTCCTACAGGTGAACAAGTCCATGAAATGTTTATAAACTAAACATTTTATGGTTATTTCTGGTTATTATTTCTGGTTATTTACTAGTTGTGGTTAGAGGGTTTCAGGGCTGTTTCAATATAACTATTTAAGGGTTGTTTAAATTTCAGGGTTATTTCTTGAACACCATTCCTAAACCTTCATTCTTACAAGTGGATAGGTGGGTAGGCCCTGGTCCAAGTTTTGAAACTTGGCTCCGATACCATGTGTAAGGTCTCTTCCAACAGAGCCTTATAAAACATAAGTTAAAATAGAGAAATGTTATCCTAACTTTTGTACCCATTCATTATTCAGCATAATTAAAATTTATGACCAACACCATAATAAACCACATATTCAACATCATAACAAACCACATAACGTAGAATAATAATGAAAATACATACCTCTAACTGATGCTACTATTGTTCTCCGACTCTTCCTGATGCTCTGCCCAAAACCAACTAACCTCCCAGCCAGCTAGGAACAGAGCCTTTCCGGCTCCCTAGCTCCAGGATTTTGTAAGGATTCCTAGCCCCCGAGCCCAAAACTCCCAGCAACAAGTGCCTCCTATCTCATTCCACCAAACTCCAACAAGTTCCTCAAGAAAAAACCAGTACCACCCTCTAGCAAGCTACTCCAGCTCCCAAACCAGCAATACAGTCCTCTCCTCTCAAAATGATGCTCTCCCCAAAAGTCAAAAGTCCTTTGTCGAGTGTTTTTCCCTTCTCTTATCCTCCTTTCCCCCTCTCTCAATCACCGCCTTCTCCCTTTCATTAAGACTCACCCACCTTATCCCTCCATTCAATGCCAACCACCTTATCCCCTTTCTCTTTAACGGTTTCATCATTTAATACATTAAGTATCCATTTAATAAACTCAAATTTATTAAACTCAAATTCATTAACCAAATATTTAATCATGAAATTAATTAATCAATTAATTAACTAATATACATTAAATATTTATTTAAATCATGACAATTGATTAAATACTTAGGGTTGTTACATAGTGTGACAGTGGTTCCATCATTCTACTTCTACTTCAGGGTGGTTGGATGGGGAAAGGACAAGTGGTTGTAGCCACCTTTCGGTTGTATCCAGAGAACATTGGGGGTTGTATCCTCCTTCTGGTTGTAGCGAGAGAATTCGGGAGTTGGAGCTTCCCTCAGGTTGTAGCCTAAGAAACTAGGGGGTTGGATCCTCCTTCCAGTTGCAGCTAGAAAACAAGGGAAGTTGGTGCTTCCAATGAATGTAATTATTCAATATATATAAGAGAAATCATTCCGTAGTTTGTGTGATTGTTCATTTCTTATTGCTCATTATTGGATAATAATTCTACATTGATATAACACTTGGATTATTTGAAGAAAAATGATTATAATTACGCTATTATTGATTCACCCCCCCTCTCAGTAATCCAACATCTTCATGGTGTTCCTCGCAAATGTTACACCAACTTTGAGGCAGGGTAGCCTTAGGCTGAAAATTGTTTTCAACTGGATTTCTAAAGGGGGGTGTAGAAGAGGATGAAGCTCTAGGGGTAAGAGTGGAGACAATACCCTTCCCCTCAAATGTTATCATGCGATTTTTCATATCTTGTACTAGCTTCAAGAGGGAGGACATGCATGTATCTCTAATTGATTCTCCCTGGGGAAGACCAGTTCTTTCCAGTTGTTATTCATACTCTGAATAAGTATGCAAAGCGGAACCGAGATTATCAATGGCCTTTTCCTCAAGCCTATGACAGTAGGGGGAAGGAAATGCATTGTAGTAATGCATGAAAGTGGCTTGGTTATGAGGGAAGATAAGTTCGGGGATTTGATTGTATAAATTGGTGAAACGCAAGTTGAAATACTTGATGGTCTCACCCTCCTTGTAGGTAACATTATTGTGTTCCCTTAACTTCTCAGTTGGTCTTTTAGATTGCCCATAAGTGGATCTGAACCAATAAATGAACTCCACCCAAGTAGACAAAATATTAGGAGGAAGGTCAAAGAAGTTCGTAGCAGCCTTTGCTTCCAAGGAATTGACAAATAGGCACATGTGCAAGTATCATTGTCATTGGCTCCTATATTATGACAAGCATTAGAAAATGACACCAAGTGTTTGTTTGTACTGACAGTGTTATTTCCTGAAAACTTAGGCAAGTGCTCTTTAAACTTTGGAAGTGGGCAAGTAGCAGGTGCTAGATGAAGAGGAGATGACACATGCCATGGTGTGATTGTGGCATCTTCTTCGAACTGAAAAATCCCATACCTTTTAATGAATTTGGTGGGGTTTGTGGTAGATTGGACAGGGATATAATGGTTGTACAAGCTACCAGTCACTGATGATGATGAATATTGAGAATATGAAGCACTTCCAGTGCTACCAAATCCACCACTAGATGCCATCTTGTGGATGATAGATGGGCACAAGAAATACGAGCTTGATGAATCAGATAAAGTCCTCCTTAGAGAAATTTCTTGTGCAGACAACACAATGTTACTTCTTCCTATTTCAATAATAGTATTGGTTTCAGACAACAAGCCTCTTCCTCTTCTAGAGGCACGAGAGTCTAAGGACATGAAAGAAAGGCCAAAACTTGAAGAAACAAAAGGTTGTTGTTGATTTCTAGGTTTTCGTTGTCTAGCTTCCAATTGTTCTTGAATACTAATATCTCGTTCAATCACTGCCCAAGAATGGTTAATCTCAACACGGGTCCTAGCAGTGTCTAAAATAGTGTGAACCAAGTTCAAAGCAATGTTGGTTTGGTCTTGGAGACTGAGCTCAAGATTGGGATGCCTTGCAACAGGAATAGTCATTAATAGAAAAAACAGTCAAAGAATCAATATCATAAAGAGAAAGATGTATCGATGAAAAATCAAATATAAATTTAACCAGAGAGAGATCAAGGATCTCCGCAGTATGGTCACTAAATAAATGTTGAGGAAAAGATATGAAATGATATTGCTCAAGCATTTTTAGATTATGCTTGGATAAAGCAAAATAGATGAGAATATCACACTATGCATATAGCCAACAAAAATAACATCCTAACTCACAAGTATTAATTACAAGTTCTTAGGCTAGTCTTTTATCAACAAAAATCTTGCTGGAAATTCACTTTTTATGTAATTTTCTGAACATATCAATTGCTGAAATAAATGTAAAGATAGAAGAAAAGTCACCAAGATGATAATCAAGACATATGATACATAAAGAAATCCTTTATTTCATTCAAATTCACCAAAGAGTCATTTTCTTTACAAAATCTCATGCAAAAACTTAGGACCAAAGTCAAACTTAGACATCCCCGATGGAACATACAAAAGGACCTCTGACAAACAAAAAAAACTGAACTCTAAAATCTAGATCAACTTGACACATACTTCTTCCCACTCGACTCTGCACAATAGCCTTTGTTAGTAATGAAAATTAATTCACAGACAAACAAGTCTAAACATACTATCAAAGATAGATCAACACCTCTGAAAAACAAGTGTCTGAACGATGTGATTCAGCCCTGAATATTGTTGTCTACAAAAAGACCCTGCTATCATAAAAGAGAATTAGGCTTGTGATGAATAATGAATCAATGAAAACTAAATTATCTCAACATAAACTTAAAGAGAAAACCTTAGAATTATTTTGCTTCTATCCTCCTTATGTTCCTCCCTTTCTTTTTCCTTTTAAACACATTAGAATTGGTTGAAGTAGTTGAACCAACTCATTAGTTAAGTTAATTAAAAGACTCAACTAACTTTAGTGAGGGGGAAAAGTAATAATTATAATAAGGGTCATAAATAAATAATAAATAGTAGGTGGGACCCCTTTTCACTCCCATTAGCTTATGATAATCATAACATAATGATTAGTTAAGCAATCCACACCTCCCTGTGACTCCCATCCATATATTCACATTCGTTCATTTAGCTCGTGATGTTTAGAATTATTTTAAAAAAACATTACTCATAATTCCACAATAAAACATACTGCTCAATCATTCCTGAAGTCAAATGTCACCAATAATAGATAAAATAAAACTCAAAAGTCATATTTTCCTTTGTTGATGCTATCATATTTTGGTCCTTATCTTTGACAGAGGCATAATAGGCCTCTGTTTTTAGCCCTTTATTTGAATAGCTTATCCTTGCATGTGTGATTGATTAGAAAATGATCATTTAATTAACCATAGATGACAACTCTTTTAAAATATGAAATGGATTTTGGCTCAGCAATATATCAGACTCATGCAATATAATCTATACAAAATGTTTATCAATGAGCAGGGGGTGAAAAAGGGTTTTGGGATATGTGAGGGGTTTGTATTGAGCGAAACATGATATAATGAGAGGGAAAAGAACATGGTTACTTCTCAATGACAACAACAATCAATTGTAAATTAAACCAATGAAACATCACTATGATCCAAACAAGGCACTGCCACTTTCAACTTCTTTAACACTGAAATTCTCTTGACTGTAATCAATCTCATAATAGGGAGCGAAAAAATGAAAATGGAAAGTGATGGGAGTTGTAATTAGTGGAAAATGAGAGAATGGAAGGGAAGAAGAAAAATTATTGTTCATGAAATTAATTAAGTGATGCATAAAACATTCTACAAAGAGATGCACTAACCAACAATCATTGTGACCAAATAACAATTACTGTGTATTTAACTAGTTCACTATTCATAATCAAATATCCAACACAGTACCATCACAAGATAGTATGTATTCCACACAATCTGTAAAGCAGATCCGTTCCTTTCATTTATATACTTTGCATCTTATAACATTCTCCGAACAGTAACCATTTCCACTCTGTTAACCACCTAAATCAACCACTGCTCACACATTTCTTCAATCAACAACTACACTCAAAATCATGTTTCCAGAATTAACAAAGAAGTCACTAACACTGCAATTGGGCATGTCCTTTAGAATGCAATGATATTTGTTAAGCATATATAGGGGCAGTGAACCCAAAAATCAATATTAAATTGCAAAACCCGAATTGACATTTAAGTAGACAAACAACAACCACCACCCTAGAACAAGCTATGCACATAATAATTCAATCATGCAAGTGCTAAAATCAGGGCCATCCACCCAACACAATGAGGTATCAACAACGTGCCTGTCTCAAAAAATGACCGGATCACAACAAAACATGCTAAAAACTTTGTGGGTATCACTGAGTGAGAAACCCAACCTATCCATATTAGACACAATGCACAACCACCAGAATACCACGATCTAACATCTCCATTGTACAAAAACAAGCACACATTCATAATAATAACTCAACCTATCATGCCGAGCCATCAATCTAATACAATATTTCTTCGATTTAGTCACTTTAATCAACTATGTTGTGTACAACTCAGTTTAAACAATCAAACAATCATAAGCATGTAGTGGATGTAGTTCATACAGTCATCCTGCTTGCAATAACCATTAGGCCCCAAAAGAAACTAACAGTTACAATGACCATTATTTCATTGTGTAGAACACCACACACACAACGCGGTATGCATGAGAAACATCAAGCAATTGTAGCCAATGCCAGCTAAACATCCTAATAATCATTAGTGAAAATATACTAGTGATTGTGTATGAATCAACCTATTTACCACTGTCGTAAAAATGGATAGACCTAACAAGCTGTGAAAACCACACATACTCACTCATTGACGTGAGGCGAGGATACAACTTCCTCAAAAGACAATACTAGGTTATCAACCATAAGAGGGCGACTGTGTTATTTCGAACTGTCCAACTATCAATGGAGGGTTTCCATTCCAATAACACAGGCAAAGACTAGATACCAAAATCCACATGATTGTCACATAACCAATTGGGCCAGCCTGCATTAAATTAATCGAGAATGCATTTCAATAACCCATAGTAAATCTGACAGGTGCAACAATCTTCTTTGTAAAACCATCAGAATGGAGGACTTAAGGGTTTTCTTCTGAGCCAACACTAGGGTCGACTCCTTTCAATGGTAAAACCTCTGAGACTAATGACACATAGACTGAGAAAACCACAACTTACTCGGTGGACAAGGTGATGAAAACCTATGACAGGAGAAGCCATGATAGAATAAAGAGGCTCTAACTCGGCGTGGTAATGATATATGACACACGCATGGTATAACCCTCATGAATCCTTAGCCAAACGACCACAATGTTGAGGTGAAGACAGGGACGAGAAGGAACAACATGACTCATTGCGCAACCCTTAGCGGTGAAAACAACCCAATGCCAAAATGTGCAATGCATGGTGACACAAATGCTCAAATCATTATACCCCATAAAATACCACAGACTAGATACAACAATATGAAAGAGTGAAGATATCCCACCAAGACCAACAAGGATCCTCTAACTAAACCAACAAGGATAACATATATCTCTTGTGACTGTTAATGCCCAGGATAACCAATAATTCTATGACTTCAACATCATTTCAAAGAGAATCATCAACGATTCATTCACAATGACCATTTTACACAGTTGCAATACTTAAGGAAGGCACAAACCAATACACCTGATCCAACATCCATTTCATAAATAGAGAAGACTCATGAAGGGTAAAAAAAAGGAACATACCTATAATCAAACATCTTTAAAATGCGAGTTGGTCGGGCGGTTCCTCCCTGCTAAAAAATGAGAGCATAACCACAAAAACAATGTTTGAACAATAACCTGACTAGGGTGGCATCCAATCAGTAGGAGTAAAGGCGATGTGCACTAAATGCACATCACCTCCACACTTCAAGTTCATTCAATTCTTAGTACCTGTCAGCTACTAATCAAACAAATCATCCATTTTGAACCATGCATCGAAACCACCAACCTTTAATTTCCAAGAGCGCCACCCATATCACATATTACCATCTCCACTATATAGAAATGCATGTCAACTATGCTCTATACAACCTCGATATCTCGTATGGCTATCCTATGTTAGCTAGGATTTGCCGCAATATTTTCAATGCATATAGTATAGCATGTTAGCATAGGATAGTTTCTTCTTTAAATTTCCTTTAATTTGTTGTTACTAACATATGTCTATTGCAGGTGTCACAAGTAATAGATCCAAGAACACACAACAATGATAACCATGAAAAACTTCGATATAAAACTTGAGCTCGGAACAACAAGGGACCCATGTATAATATGTCTGATCCATTATCCAATAAAACAAGATATCATCAACCATGAAAGTAGTATCAAATAGTAACATAACGTGGAATAAGCATCAGACTTGATTTTCAATCTACAAGGGGATCCCACCTACTATTATTATTTAGCTTTTATATTAATAGGCTTTTAGAAAAAAATTTGTAGGAAAAACTTCATTGTGAATTTAATCTTCAACATAGTGGTGCTATTTTGGATGACATTCCTTGTTGTTGATCCATTGGATTCTTCAAGATCTACCTTCTAGTGGTTAGACTGTGGTGAAGGAGACTCCTCTGATACCAATTGTTTGAAATAATGAGAGGAGGGGGTGAATCAATATCACCATTTTTTTAACAATTAGTAATTACTTTGTTATTTTATTAATCACCACAATAGATCAACAATGATTGGTATTTAAAATCAATTATTTAAATATCATTGACAATAATTAATTTTTTTATAAAGAATAATATGGTATTGTGAAGGACACCAATCGTGTTTAGAGAACCAACTCTTTGAGACAAAAATCCCCTTCTTTTATGATCACCTACTCAAGGAGGCTACAACTCCTTGCTTATTCAAGCACCAACTTGAAAGGAGTCTCCAACCCCCTATATTATTCAGGCACCAACTTGAAAGGAAGTTGCAACTCCCTTTTGTTTAGGTCTCAACCTGTAGAGGACTACAATCCTCCTGATCTCGTCCATTACACCCTCATGCATGGTTTTTATTTTAAATCTCATATATTCTGGTGACTCTGCTTCAGGTATACTTAGATATCTCTCGAGTCACACTTTCATTCTTCATTATGATGGGTTTATATATCTTGCCAAATGGTGTGCATAACTGAACCATTTGGTTTCTTCAATGAATCAATGTGTCTCTTCATTTTATTAACAAAATAACAATAATGTTGTCATTTTTAATGAAGAACACATTTTCTCCTTTGTGTATCTCTTTATGAAAAGGATATTTAATTACATCTTTAACTTCATTTTCCTTGACTTCATAGTTATGTTCATCAGGTATTTTATCCTTTATCAGTTGATTAGACATGATTCAACTCTTCTTATCTTAATCTCATGTTTACTGTAATCTTAGATTAGATTTTGAACTCAATTTCTTGGTCCACTTTTCTTTTACGTGAAATGGAATATTTCCATATGACCAAACTACTCTGACTTATGGTTTAGAAAAATATGGCACAAAATCATGTACTCTCGCTATTTATACATCGGGAAATTCTCGACCACTCAATCGACAAAGTCAAGTCGGAAAGAACTGTAGAGTTGACTACCGTGAAGTTTGAAATGGAAAAATGAGTCGGTCACAATGCAAGTAAAATTTTATTAGGGATAGATTCAGAGGTACTGTAAGTCAAATTTTATCCAAGTCAAAGTTGAAGTCAAAGGCACTATAATTCGAAGTTTGTCCAACTCAAATTTGAATCCAATGCAAGTCAAAGTTATCTAAGCCAGATTTGAACTCGAAGGAACTATAAGTCGAAGTTGTCGAATTCAAAGGTAATGAAATTCGAAGTTGTCGAATTCGAAGGTAATGAAAGTTGAAGTTATCCAAGTCGAATTTGAATTTGAAGGCACCATAAGTTGACTTTTTTCTAAGTCAAATTTGGAAGCACTGTAAGTCTAAGTCAGATTCAGAGTTAATGTTTAAACTTAAGTACTTTTTCAGAAGTTCGTGACATCTCGATGGTCAATTGAATCGACTATGGAGTTCCGCTACTCTACATTATGTGTCTTGTTTTTTCTTTTTTTTCACAATTTCCCAACATCCCGACGGTCGATTTTTCTGACTCTAGAGTTCCACTGCTCTATGTTCTACGTGTTTTTCACAAGTTCCCAACATCCCGATGGTCGATTGACTCGACTTTGAAGTTCCACTACTCTACATTCTGCGTGTTTTTTGTGCTGCAATCTCTTCTGATATTTTATTCAATCAATCAGGTTCATCCTCTTTACGAAACCAATGACAACACTATCCAACAATAACTACCACTATCATTGATACACCAACCTATCACTTTCACTTTCACTATCACTATCACTGTGATTGTCACATCAATTTGTAACTTCCACTCTTTCTGTCACTGTAATTGATCAACTTGTGTGTATGTACCATGATCGCGACCATAACATGTATCAACCATGTACCAAAACATGTACCATAAGATGTGCCTCAAACATATACCATATCACTTGTGATATGTCTCAGTCATGTCATACAACATGTACCAAATATATAATCCAATGTATCCAATATATGCCTCAAGCATGCACCTTAACAACCAAGATCATATACCAAGTATATGCCTCACACATTTGCCAATCATCACAAAGATGTGCCTCTAACAATGAACCATAACAACCATACACAATGTACCAAGGATATGTCTCAAGGATGTATCAATATCACCAATACATGAACCTCAACCATATGCAAGCATGTACCAAAACGACCTCCAAGATATTCCTTAAGAATGTGCCATACCATCCATGATACAAGCCTAAAAAACCCACATAAAAGAAATATCTTTACTCATGAGGAAGAACTGATACATACCATCTTAAACCCTATAACAACCTTATTGTATAATCATACCTTGTTGCAACCTAAAGCAAGCATCCTTCTTCAAATATAGCATAGCCTCATTGGATATATGCTAGTTATCACACGGGGCCTTGCGTGATAGATAGTAAACAACTCATGAGGGTGCCTCAGGAGACATCAGTAGTTTGACCCATGGGGGTAAGCTAAATTAAGGTTCCCTAAAACCCTTCCTTTTCTACAACTTTGAGACTTTTTCACTCCTTTCTTCCTCATATATGATTCCTCAGATACACAATGAAAAGGCTTATCAAAAGATCACTTGAAATATATATAATCATTTAAATTGTCTCTACCAATGAGAGGCTTATTGAGGTGTATTTATACTTTTCCAAGTACTTATTTTCTTCACTTTAGGGTTGACCTGTACTTTCTTGTTATAATTATTTTACCATTTAATTAATGACTTGAAACTTCTTATTACAACCATTTAGGGGATTCTTAACCATTCTTCAGGGATTCCAACTTCATGACCTCATAACTCCTAAATCGTGAGGAACTACATGACATACCACCTACAATTGAAAATGACAAGATGAGGATTATCCATATTTGAGCGTTTTATATGTACTTGTAATGTTCTTCAACATCATTTTTCTCAATCAACTTCGGTCCTCATGACCACACCTCTGAGTTTTTTGTAGACTTCTTCAAAGCATCTTCTTGTGAGGGCCATGCTTAAAGCTATGCCATAATGGGAACACTTTGGAGACTTGTAGACTTCTTCTAAAGTTGACATCAATGAAAACCAATTTTCCAACATATAATTCCTTAATGGTGAATTATAACTAGGATGTTGTATGTATTTCAAAAGAAATAAATGTTTTCATATGTAAATGGATAGAAATAAGTACGCATTAGATGGAAGTATTGAAACACATATGGCCTAGTTAGTTTCCATACTATTTCCTTAGGTAGAAGGAATTGACTATAATAAAATATATTCCCTCATAGCCAAAATGAATTACAACCACCTTGCTTGGTCCCTTTCCACCTCACATTAATGTTATTTCCATTAGATGGATTTTTAATATTCCTTCTTACATGAGGATTTGCAAGAACAAATTTTAATGGAACAACCTCCTAGGTATGTTCAAAATCACCCCAACTTTGTTTGTTTCCTTAAGAAATATCTCTACGAACATAAGAAAGCTTGATATTCTAAGACATATTGCTTTCTTCTTGACACCAGATTTTCTTTATGTCATTTCAAACCTAATTTATATACCAATAAAGTAGGTGACCATATCATAATACTTTTTTTTAATGTTTATGACCTTATTCTCATTGGTAGTGACACCAAACTTGTAAACCATGCGAAATATAACCTTAAGGAGAAACTTGAAATGAAAATCTTAAGTCATTTGCATTATTTCCTTCTCCTCCAAGTATTGCAAACCAATGAAGGAATTTTCCTTTCCTAGTCTAAATACACATGTGAACTTCTTACTTTCAAATGGAAGATAGTAAACCAACCCCATCTCCATTTCAGTGGCCTTTACTACATCCAAAGTAGATGACACTTTGTATCATTAGCTATTTGGTATCCTTTTGTAGTATCCTCAAGTATTAAACATTTTATGGAATAATTTCCATTTATATAAATTCATACTTATTTCATTAAAACATTTAACTATATTTTTTAATTGTTGTGCAAGAATTTGACTTTCCAATTGTCTTCTCATGAACAGATTTAAAAGACAAAAAAATTAATTTAATAAATACACGAAACATATGGAATAACCAGGTTAAAAATAATTTACTATGACTCCATGAGTGGGGAACATAAGTATGATTTGGAAAGTGTCATAAGTGATTTTATGTCATTGGAAGCCCCTAAAAATCAGGGATATACACAGCTGCAAATTTCCAAGGAGGGGAATGAATCAATGAAAAGACCTAGGGAAGAAAATGATATAAATACAACATATGTGGGAGGCACGAATTTCTTAATTGTACAAAGATAAGTTGGCAAAGGAGTGGAACTCACTTGGCCCTTCTGGAGTCATAGTCAGGCTTGGGGGTGAGCTTGGGGATGATTAGGATAAGTAAATTGGTTATTCTCCATCTACTGTTGGTTGGAAAGTGTTTGTTCCTTTGTTTCCGATTGGTTTGGCACAGGTATTGTATATTCTCATCATTAGTGAAAATAACTTGCATATTAATTTTTATTTAATTGCAAATATTGTTGAATTTTAGAGAAGTTGTGGATATGGAACAAATAGGTTTATGCACTCTATTATAGTTGATAAATTTATATATTACAAAACAAGTGTTAGGAAACTGAGATTATAGAAATTGCAAAGTTGTTTATCATAGGTTTAAAGAGAGATTTATACATTATGTACAAATATCATACTTGTGAAATTCTACATTACAATTAAAGAATTTTGAGGAAATCAAATATGCATGATGATAGAATAAAATACCATGCAATAGAACTTTATAGCATAGTGGAGGATATGTAGTCCCTTACTTATTATATGGTCTTACTTATTATATGGTTATAGTAGAGTAAATTAAAAATATAGGTTTAAGACCTGAAGTGGAATAAAACCAAATTATAAGTATCTTTAAATCTATGAACAAGAATACTAACGTTTTCTTGAACATAAAAGATAGAATTATAGACAGTGAAGGGATAGACAATATATATATTGATACATATAAATTCTCTTTTAAATTATAGAAGGCAGAGAAGAAATCCAGGTCATTACAATAGAGAGTTTGTCCCTTAGAGTTATTTACATATTACAGAAATCCTCTTAGATAAGTTACAGTTGTATACTATAAAAGGACACTGGATTAAACCCCAAGGATGGAACTTAAATACCTTTATCCCGCAAAATCCATGATTGCATAACAATAAATTTTGTAACCTGTAGAAAGAAATAAAAATTGTTAATATAGTCTAAGGTTTATCTTGAGAAAAGACACAAGTACGTGATAACTAATTACCTTCAGTTCCTAAGCGTTGTTTGCATGTGAATTAGGAGTATGAAAAATCAAATTCTTGTAGAATAAAACATATAATTGATCAATAATAAAATATAATTTACTTCTTATATGATACAGAATGGTCGAGCTTCCGATTAAAATGAATTTAATTACTTGGATCTGGAACTTTGTGGAAGCCGATGAGGCCCAAGAGTGATTGATTCCTACTTATTATCTGATGGGTTCCCTCACAAAATAAAAAAGGGACACATCATTAAAAAAATACCCAAATATTTAAATGAACTTCAGGAGGGAAAATTATGATACAGAGAGATGAAGTTTACAGAAATAGAGTAAATGTTTTAATCCTTTAGCGCGAAGATCATCTATATTGTTCTAGGTAACCGAGACAAATACGCCTAGCATAACTTTTATAATTTATACTAATTAGAGAACCAAGAGAGCTTATACCTCTTTTTATATTAGAGTTGCAAACAAATAATTTCTAGCAATATAAACAAAGGCGTAGACCTTTTAAAAAACTCAGGTGCAACTGGAAGTAATCATGAAGACTATAAACTATAAGAAGAATACACCGAGACATGCATCAAAAGAACTTGAAACTCCAGTTAGCGAATTTATCTAGTGTTGCCATAGTATAGAAGTATGAACTTAGATATTAGAAATTTTTTTGTTACTATCTCGAGTAGGTAGATGTTAAAATGATGGGTTAGAACGAAGCTACAGTGACTACAAGCCAAATTTCCCAACACTTTGAAAGAAAAAATACTTTAAACATAACTCTAAAACCTAGGATAATAGAGAAGGTCCGTAACAAAAAAATCGTGGCCTATTGTATACATCTCTGTAGTCAGATTGAATTCAAAATTTGCAGCCGGAAGAAATTACCTACAATTTTTTTTACAAACCTTTAGATCCTCATCGCTTTGGATTAAAGTCAAAACCTCCTTTTTCCTAAGTAACCAGTGTAAACCAATCAGTTGTTCATTTCCAGTAACAACAATAAGTATAGTAAGAGGAATAAATTTTTAGTTACCTAATGCGTCGAGGTATCAAGCCATGAATACCTAAGATTAGTATGGGACAATACCATGGTAATGAAGTACTACAAACATTTGACCTGGTAGTCATTTTATTTATATATAATAAGTTTATAAGAGTTATTTTGGTTTATTATTTCCTACTTAGTTAGGATTTCGAGACACGACTATATAACAAATGATATAATTTATAACTATAAGAAATATAATTCCTTATGGATATTTACAATTGTAGGTAAGTTGTGGAAAAATGAGACAAATCTTGCGATGAGGGATCTTCAGAATTCAAGTTTAAACTATTGACACATAATACCAAAAAAAAATAAAAAAAATGGTAAATTAGGTTTAATATATATGGATTCATAGTTGTAGGTTATAGCACATAAGACTAAGGAAATCAGGTGTAGAAATATAAAGTGTTTGATGAAGAACTAACAAACAAATTGTTCATTGTTACAAAAATATTGTTTTAAAAGTTTTGTAACTATGTCTGAACAAAATGGCCAAGAAGATAGACCTAGAGGAGATCATAATCAACAAACTCATAGAAATACTTAACATCCCAGTGAAAATAGCTCAATAACACAGGTTTTGGAAACAATGGGGAATCTAATAGTAGAATTACAAACATTCAAGGATGATAATGGGAAACTAAAGAAAGCACACTAAGATCAGAAAGAAATAAATGACTTGTTACAAAGTATAGCAACAAAGAAGAGCCCAAAGAAAATTGATATGGATGAGGAAGTCAGTAAAAACTCTTCAAAGGATTCAATCAAATGAACTGATAAATACTTCTTCTAAAAATAAAACAGTTCTTCTAATCACAGGCACACGATTGAAAACAAGATGTCTACAACGAATAAACAAAAACATATGGATCACTTAGATGGAGAGTTTAAGAAAATTAAACCTTCAACTTTTGACTGAGTTTCCATGAATGGGGCAGAATCTTGGTTACTTCACATAAATAAATACTTCCATATTTACATTTACTCTAGCAAGGGTAAATCTAGTATATGGTGGAAGGACTTAAAACTAGATAAAGGTCTAAAAGAAAACAAATTGGAATGGACATATTTCAAGAAATATTTTAAGAAACAATATTTGTCTTAAATTTATTATGAAAGAAATACCAAAGAATTCTATGAGTTAAGGTTAGCACATATTTATATGGAAGATTTGATTACTAAATTTCTAGAAATGTTGAGATTTGTGCCTTATATAAAAGATGAGAAGATAAAAGTTCAAAGGTTTTTAAATTGCTTAAATTGCTACAAGCAGTACAAGAAACAATATGAAAATCCAAAAGCATGGAGAGAAAAGAAACATGAGAAACTCAATCAAAGAAAAACGGGTTTCAAGCCATCACTATTTCGTAATATGTCCAAGGGACACCAAGAAAACAATTTTTCTAGGACCTCATCATAGGTACACGGAAACAAGTCAGTGAATTTTGGATTAAATAAAATAACGAATAATCCTTGAGAACCATTCAAAAAATGTTGCAAACAAAACTATTGAGAACATACAAGAAGCTTAAACAGTTGGAGATATTAGAAAAGTATCCATAGGATCAACACATATTTATATCTGAGAAATATCAATCCACCATTGTGGAAATTGAATGTAAAATTCATGACATAAAAGTTTCTATTTTAATTGACCCAGTAGCTAGTTTAAGTTATTCTTACGGAAATATTCCCCTATGGACATGTGTACTTTCCCTTGCATTACTGACTCCTATACCAAGACAAAAAAATACAAGTGGACACTAACATCCCTTTGAATTTAGTTTAAGTAATCAGAAAGAGAGAGAGGGAGAAAATGTGTGATGCACCTAGTTTCAAAGTTTGTCCTCGCTGCTTCGAATCTGAGATTGATCTCCAAATACCTTAGCACAACTTGATACCTGCAATGCAATAGACAAAAAAGATAAATACAGAAATCCTACTCTAAAATATTACATCAAACAAATTCATCTACAAATATTGAAGGAACAGTAGACAAGAACATGAAAGAATACAAAAGCTTGAAGGAAATAGGCCAAGCATATTAAAATGAGAACCCAAAGAGAATACTTACAAACATGGATGATGATGTAACAGTCCTCCAAGCTCTCCTTGTCCACACCCTTGCATGAATCCGATGATCATACATTTGATATATTTTTCTATCCTCCTCTTCTCCATGTAAAGCCCTCATTATATAGGATTTGGAGGCTTAACCACCACGGAGAAGATCACTCACTAGATCCACTAAAATGGGATCTCCAATATTTTTAGGAAGAAAATATCTCTCAAGGATTTTAGGGAGAAAATATCTCAGCAGGATTTTAAGAAAGAAATATCTCTCAAGATACACCAAATTAGAATTTTGGTTTGAGAAAATATCTCAACCATCCATGAGATTCTCAACCTCTTCTTGATATTAGGAAACTAAATTTGAGATGGATTATCACACTAAATTAATTTCTTTTTTATGAATAATAATAAATAATTCATGTGCACATAGTATTTTGACCTTCATATAATATATTTCTCCCCCACATTGACTAGGGATTGTGACACTTATTATTTCATGGTGTTAGTGTTGGTATTGAGAGGGGGGGTGGATCAATATCAAGTATAATTTAAAAAAAAAAATATTTATACTTAAACCATTCAATTATATCCAATGATCAATAAAAAATAGTATAAGAGTTACACCAGTACACCACAATACACAATGCACAATATATGAGAAATAATCAATAGTTATTGTTCAAGGGAAGTAATGACACTTAAAGGTAGCTACATCTTCCAAACATAAAGGGAAGGATAAACCTCCAAGAGGAAGATACAATCCTTCAATATTAAGA